>BGPT01000028.1:130921-149761 GCA_003297045.1 Symbiodinium sp. clade C Y103 | reverse complement strand
ATGTGCTTACCACTGCGAAGTCAGTGGAGGCACCCAATCTTGACTTGCAGCACGGCTGCGCATGAAAAATGTGCTGAGCTGTGCGTGGATGACTTGAAATATATATATACTTTATAGAGCTACATATTTATCTATATAAAAATGAATACATATACATACATACATTGCTATATATATATATATATATATATATGGCCATAATGGGGAACCTGGGGATAAACCAGGGGATCCATGGAATTGACGCACAACAAAAACACAAGGCTTTCCGATAGATTCGGGCGCCGGAAAAATGAATGATAGGAATTTTACCCGCAAAGTTATAGTGATTTCACTCGATTCAATGGTGATTTAAGGGGATTATGATTTAATGGTGATTTAATGGGACAGATAGCTAAGTTGGTAAACATCGCTCAGAGATTTCTCGGGTGGTAGATATATCGAGCTAGTTGATGAGCTCTTTGAACCAATGAACGAAATTGTTTGGGGCCCACTTTTTGCTAAGTTATGAAAGCTATTTCTGGTTGGGGATGGTTAAAAAGTTTGGCTGAACTGCACACGAGTAAGTTGGTGATTGAAATTGTTTTGGTTGATTGAGTAAATGATGGAGTTATGCTATGCAGTAGTTTGTAATTCAATGTAATTCATAATATGCTGAATATGCAGATAATTACTTTACTTCGAGTGATCCCCACCATGGCATATATGGATATATACTGAAAAACTTTGGACAATTATATCAACATATGCCGTGATGAGGGTAGCAACCTGACTGAATGGACACCGAACTCAGTGGAAAGCGCATTCAATAGAATCTGATTTGCCGATATACAGTATATTCAACATTTTGACATCCTTATGACATTTTATTTGACGTCTATTCTGACATTCTATATATCTGGCATCTAGTTTGGCATTCTATCTGATATACATTCTGACATTCTACCTGGCATTCTAGCTGACACTCTATCTGGCATCTAGTTTGGCATTCTATATGACATATATTCTGACATTCTACCTGAAGTCAAGTCCGGCAGTGCCCGCTGCGATCTGTTGCTGGCAGATGAAGTCCGGCAGTGCCCACTGCGATCTGGACACATGAAGTCCGGCAGTGCCCACTGCGATATGGAGCTGGCGGATGAAGTCCGGCAGTGCCCACTGTGATCTGGACACATGAAGTCCGACAGTGCCCACTGCGATATGGAGCTGGCGGATGAAGTCCGGCAGTGCCCACTGCGATCTGGAGCTGGCACATGAAGTCCGGCAGTGCCCACTGCGATCTGGAGCTGGCAGATGAAGTCCGGCAGTGCCCACTGCGATCTGGAGCTGGCACATGAAGTCCGGCAGTGCCCACTGCGATCTGGAGCTGGCAGATGAAGTCCGGCAGTGCCCGCTGCGATCTGAAGCTGGCGAGGAGGACGAGGACGAGGACGACGAGGAGAAGGAGAAGGACAGCTCTTATAAAGTCGAACAACCCTCACCTAGCAGGTGGGGAAATAGATGTATATACATATGTGTAGATATGTTTTGAGTTGGTGGTTGATGGTTGACGCAGAGAATTGGCTTTGGAGCAGTGCGATAGGTCCGATAGGTTGTGTGTGAAGGGGAAGCTTCTCATGTAAACTCCTTTCAAAAAGTTTAGGAGAAACTAGCCGCCTTGATTTTCAGGGAGCCTCCCCCTGATACTTCACGTCTTACTGTGATGGTAACAAGAGCCCGTTAAAAAGAAAGCAATAATACAATAAACCAATTCACAATATAATACAATAGCCTCTGCTTATAACAAATACCTTTGTTTTGTTAGCTGGTATACATTGGTATGCAATACCCTGGTATACTAATACTAAATACCCTCTGCTAATACTCCAACTTATGAAATCGCCAGTTTCTTCATGAAACGGGATATGCGACCCAATCAAACAAGCTTGGAACATAGACATTCGCGGTTGTTTGAGATCACGTGGACGGTTAGTGGATGCATGATTGCCTTGGAGGGGCTATCTTGGCGCCATCACGCATTTATATGATATTTTAATGTATTTTACACTGTCACAAAATAATTTAAGTAACCTCTTTTTACACCATGAACAAACACCTATAAAATGAAAAAATGTGTATTATTACATATTTCTGTGTATAGGCGCATGCACTGCATGCTTCGAAATAAACAAGCCAATAGATATTTATCTTTGTTTGTGAAGAATACACATTTCTCAACTTTATCACAAATCATGTCGACTTGACCATATAAGCTCATGCAAACAGCATCTGTGCTGAACTACACGATGTCATGCCTTCCCATGTGTGCGAATATCATTCATGTTTGCTTTCACACCATTCTAAACGGTAATGTTCAAATCCGCGTTTCTACGAATGTGTATTTTCGCAAACAAGGGAAATTCCAGGGAATCGCCCAGCTATTGCGTGGATTGGTTTCTTGACCCGCAGGTACTGGTGGCAAGATGGCAGGGCCCACACATTTCCACAATGTTTTGCCGTATAGTTAGCTGAGTTGGTTAAGACCCAGGCCAGCGAGGCTTTATTAAAAGTTCTTTTTGTGAGTGCATTGGTATCACTGGGGGCTCCACATTGCTACGAAACTATTGTGACTCACCCGCTTCAATCGCTTTACTCGGGCCATGGGCTAGACCTCAAATGACAAAATGCAAAATTTGGCGAACTAGTTTAAATTGGCCAGTTTTTGCGTGGGTCCATCAGTTTCAAAACATTGGCCCATGCACTGTCATGGTGTTCCAAGGCCTTTGATGCGCAGAGCCTGAATGGCCAGGGGCTAAGAAATTTAAAAAAGCGGGGCCAAAGCCGGTTATCCCCAACACATGTGTTGAAAGGGACATGAAACCATTGATTTTTTGCGTGAAAACGCGTTTTTCGGTGTCAAGGAATGAACCATGCCCAATTAATCTGTGGATTCGGGGTTTTAACATTGAGAAGCGACGTTGGCTCTGTTGCAACAGTTTGTGTCCCGAACATGAACCACATCAACGGACGGTTCCGTTTAGAAAACAATACAACACGACGCCCAGCCTGTTTTTTTGATCCTCCTGATGGATGTTGCAGACACTATAATTATGTATAATTATCAGGTTTTGGTGAAAACACTTATGGATCCAACGCCAATCGATCATTTTGGGTTCCAACAAACCGTGGCTAATTCAAACTGGGTGCCAGACGCAATGCCACATAATGATGGAAACCAATTGGATCATGACCATGCAACGAAATGGTGATATTTAAGGCAAATTCGCTGCATTTTTTGCACAAAACATTTACTGTGGTGTGTTTGTTTGAGATAATTGCCACGTTATTTACATTCATGTACCGCCTGAACCAATTGGACGCAAAAGTCTTGATGGCCTTTTTTTTTGCATGTTTGAACCACGATTAAGTATACATGATTGAAACCATAAAAACCATGTGTTAACAAACAATCCCCAAAACCAATCCCCAAATATGGGTTTGTTTGTGACATCCGATGCAGCACCCCATTTTTTTATATTTTTGATGGTGGGTCAGATGGTCATTTTTCAGATTGGAATCACGATCAATTTTCATTTTCAGACAAAAACAAAACCTGGAATGTTGGTTATATATATATATATATTCCATATTATTCCTTTATATTTCCAACACACTTACCCTGCGTTTTGGTAGGAACTCTCTCACAACATATCTCCAGAAATTGTGGCGTCGAAAAACGTGCCGGAAGGGCCGTGGACGCCACGCCTCGTTCTGAGGGCTGGCCTTGAAAATCATCAAAGGCAGCTACACTCCGATCTCTGCAGGCGGATGGAGTTGCGGAGGAAATGAGAGGATTTCACCTATAAAAAACATATCAGATATAGGTCCAATCCACATTTTGATGGTGGTGAGTGATGAAAAAAATTTCCAATCCAAGGTGATCTATCATAATCTAGCAATATTTAAAGAACAAGAACAACTAAATAGGTAAATTGGTAAACATACCGATGCAAATTTGGATGGATGTATGGTGGTGAATGTGTCTACCTTTGCATGGGTTTACACACCAATTTCAAAGCTGAGGGAATTATGTGGAGGGATGTGGGGGATTGTGGAGGGATAGATCAACAATTTTAACGACTGAAAAGAACGAATGGATTGTACTTTGCTGGCAAAAGATGATATCATTCCTGACCCATCTTAGTTTCAAACACCAATTGGCAATCAAACATAGATATTGAAAACCACCATATAGTAGGTACATCATCTACAAATGGATCATTTTTCCATAGCTTATATACAGTAGATATAGGAGATAGTCAGAGGGTAGTTTGTTTGTTCATATTGTTACTTGGGACTGTGACCCGGCTTTTGTTTGTTAAAAGTTGTTGATGGATTGGCTAAATCAGGAACATGACTGGGGTTGTCGTTCCAAGTACCTCTTAGATAAGAAGGGACTCAATCCCCAAAATCATACCCGAAATACTCCTAGGGAGGGTCATGATACTATTCCGTACTTACTGACCGGGTCGCATGTGACTAGCTTCCATGTTTCTTAAGAATATTTGATCGAGCTGCAAGCTGGTCATGTCAGAACTATCCTTGATGTGGGATTTCAGGTCGACTGATTTCATGTAGCTGTCCTGCCGTTTTCCAACACCCTTGTGTCTGAACGTGTCTGAAGAGTTCACTCCAAAAAGGTTGAGGGGATGATAACTTAGAATTCGATGTCAGGGCTGCCGCTTCGGCGAGATTTTCCCATCATCACACTTGACAATTCTTTCCGTGGTAAGGACACTATAGGGGCTGAATCAAGAAATTTCTCTCTGCCTCGTGTCACGTGATGCGTTCACTTTCAGTTCTGTCTCGTTGCATCACACTGGTTGCTGGACATGTTTGCCTGTGAACTCCTGCTGTTGCTGAAATATCTCGGCAACTTTTGCGAGCCTCTTGGTTTGTTTGAAACTGGGTACCCAGAACTACTCGTCAAACATATTCAAAATTATGTTTTCATAGTTGTTCTTTATTGAGACATTGGGACATATAGCCATTTGAGGATTAATCCCGCGTTTTCAGACGCGCCCAAAGATCATTTATTAAGTTGACTATGTATATATATATATAGATAGATAGATAGATTAATAGATAGATATCCAATTTGTTCGCACAACAGAAGCATTATTGCTGGTTTCCCCCATAAAATATATCCATTGTTTTTGGTTGAGACCAGCATTTTCTCATCATTAAGTAATTTAGATCCACATTCTCCATGATTAAAACCCATTTAACCCCATGTTTGTTGATTTGTAAGTGCATTGAAATGTATTGAAATCCCATGAGTTATCCCATGACTTTGCCGCGTTGAAGCTGCAGGTTGCAGCAACAGCACCAAACAGCTCATCCAGCAGATGCTTACGAAGAACCCGAGCCACAGGCCATTCGAGTGAAAAGTTTGTTGGTTTAGCAACTTAGCTATCGTTTGGGGGCCCCACATTGTAGAAATGGCTAGTGGGTCAATTTTTTGGGGGCCGGACCCATGGATTGGCATGTGTATTTTTAGTATTAACATGTATTAAGCATCCAATTTTTGGGCATAGAAAAGCATCGAGATGTAAACGTCGACATAGATGTGGCGTTTAGCCACCATGAATGTAGATTATTGTTTTTTTTGGAAACCATAGGTTTTCTCCATGTTTTTCTATGTTTACCCCAGGATATCCAGATATCTGGTCGGATGAAGCCGTACTACGGCAGCTGCAAGGCCTTCGTTGAAGGAGATCCTTCACATGCCGCAGATCCGCTCCAAGATCCTTCCAGCATACAGGCGCCCCGCTGGATGGATGGGAAATATTCCAGTGTTCCTCATCTATATATGGTACAATGTGGCCCCCCCAGTTATAAGTTGGTTTATAAACCTCATTAACTATAATTACAAGTACCATAAACCATAGTTATTGGAGTTATAAACCAACTTAACGATCTAGGGGGCCCCACATTGTAGGTTTGTAGTATTTGAAAGCATGTCTTCGTATGTATCCATTCATTTGCTCAAAAACCGTGGCCTGGCAAATGCTGGATTTTAGGAACAGACTGCGTCACTGAATCACTTCTCAATTTTCAAAGTAGATATGGGATGATATGGGAATGGGTCAAAAGAACTTGGACAGATTTTCTAGATGATGAAAGTCTAAGTCCAACTATGAACCATCCAATGATTGGGGTATCCCATTTTGATGCCCATGGCCCATATGATTCTAATATAGTACAGGTACACTAGGCCATCTCCGGCCAAATTCAGTCACACTGGAGTCACACTTCATGGGCCTCTTCCGGGGTAGCCCGAAGTCATGGGGAAAACGCCCGGCTGGATGGTTTTTGGATGGGAACATTAAAGAAAAAGCAGATTCTAGGGTACCAGCATGACTTAGGACACCTCCATATGGTTCCATCTTTTTTTGGTATCCCAACTGGATTTGTTGAGACTCGAAAAAAGACCAACATATTGGAGTTCCTCATGCTAAGATTTTGACCCAAACGGTCATTGTGTCCACCAAAATTGAAGTCCACCTGCAAAAGTGGTATGATCTGCAAAATAGTGAGCCCAAAAGGCAGTTATAGGGCCACTACATTCCTATTGTGGTTGGTTCTGTAATCCCATCTCCCAATCATATTTGCTACTGTACACCCTTTGGTATGGTCCCAAATGAGTGATTTCATCCCCTACATTGCCTACATCCACGATGGTTTCATTTGGGGATCTTAGATCTATGAACTAGCGGAAGGGCCTGGCGGAAGGGATGGGATGATCTATCTTTATGTTCAAAGATCCCATCAAATCCCATCAAATCTCATCAAATCACCATTAAATATCCTCATAAACTATAGATTTCCAAGTGGTTTGAATCTCCCCATTCAATCCCATGAAATCTCGAGCTGTTTCCCAGGAGTTCAATCGCAGCAGGTTCCCCTGAGAGCAGGTGCATAACTGCGGCGGAATCCCTTTCCCCATGGATGGAGCTGCAAGCCGCAGACTTTGGAGAATATGCATCCCCAACCTTGGCTAGATACTTTAGTACTTTAATCTTTTACTATGAATGGGAATATCTACGTTCACCAGCTAAAAATCTAATTTTTTTGTAAGGTATCTAAGATTGGCAATGTATGGATCTCCCATGATCTCCCCATTTTCTGCGGGATGGGATTGCAGCTCTGATGCATCTTCCTGAAGATGGCGGCCTGAATGTCTTGCATATAGGCCTCTCATTCACATGTATGGATGGAAGCATTTCAGCTACAGAAGTCGGACAACCTGAGCCTGAACTGCTGGCTTCAAAGCAGCACCACAGGGACACTACTGATGATTTTGCGTTGATGGCATGTCTAAATACTTCTCTTTCAGGCCAAGTGCATGACTTTGGAAGAGGAGTGCAGCCAATAAACTTGAGCAGGGGTGAACAAAGTGGTTATGGCTGATAGAATTTTGGTAGTTGTGACAGATGGCATGACACTAGCTGGATGATTCAGAGTGAAATGGACATGGCTCTGGCTCATTGGCAGCTTGGCAATGCGGCTTGAGAAGCAAGTCCTACCAGTGGTCAGAGAGAGAGACTAGCAGAAACATGGAGCATGTGAACACAAACCATCACAAGATTGAAGACGGTGCAAATATGCAATCAAGTTCAATCCAATCTACATATAAAATACACCTACATGTTTCATACACCATCACAGATCGGTGCTTCTTACTCCAAGCTGCCGTTAACTTCCCAAAAGAAAGCAAGTCTCAAACATTGATCTTCCTAAAACTCTGTTGAAAGCCCGGAAGACTTTTGTTCCCTTGTTCTCACCCTGTTTGGTGACCATGGAAACGATGAAATTGCATTTTATCATCAGTCATCTTCAGCCAGCTATCTATACGGATTATAATCAATAAGATATTTTTGGGATATAGCAATGGCTTCACGTCCCACCATCAGCTACGGATACCAGGTTCGTGGTACGTTTTGACCCCGCGCAGCGCCATGTTCGCCATGCCCCGCTTGGGCTGCGCTGCCGGCGCAGCACTGTCGGCACTGTGCGCCACGGAACTGACACGCCGAAAGCGGGCGACAGAGGCTTGGAAATGTGTGGAGTTGTTGATCCCTTCCCACCAACAAAGGAACAGCCTGATTTACGGGAGCCCATAGTTGAGCATTACACTAGTAAAGGACCGTGTGCGATTGGTATTTGACTAGTATTCATGTAATCAATACACACTTGAGGCCAAGTAAGGTGTTGAAGTAAAGCAGAAGTGCCACAATCAAGGATGTTTTGGAGTTGGTTATGTCCTCAAAGTTTAGCACCAGTGTGAGGTGATTGACACCCATGTTTGTGAAATCTACATTTTTGTGATGTACAGTTTTGGCTTGGTGAAATTATGTCAAATATGAGTTCCACTAGATTCTGTCTAGTGAGCATCCCCAACGATTTGTGTTCAATATTGTCGTTGAAAAATCATGTGAAATCCAAACTGTTGCTGGACAATTCCATATTTTTTGCTGGGGAAAACCACATTTTCACTGGAAAATCTACATTTTGTTGGTTCAATCACCATATCATCATATTTCTCTTGGTTCAAGTCCAAATTTCTGGCTGGTGACAACCGCCTACAGAGCCCATCCTTTCCGCAACGGCGTCAGGTCTCAGGATTTCCGCAGCGCGGCGCTGGCTTTCGCAACTTCGTTGCGGCGCGCTGCGAGGGGTGTCCCTTCGGCGGAGCGGCGCAGGCGAGGTAAAGTGCTTGGCTTTATGGGTAAATGGCCCTTTAGCAGTTATATACTGGAAAAGTATGGATAAGTCAGTCAGTCCCCCCAATTATGGTTTATGAATGTTTATGATACCCACATTTATAGCCATTTACATGTGGTAAAGGGCTTTAAGTGTGGGTAGATCGGCATAAAGAAACCATCAAAAAGTACTCTTCAGTACACATATGCAAAAAGTTATATTGTTTGGATAGCCCATTGAGTTTGATGATTTAGCTATGAACATGGTGATTCTCCATAGCAAACTGTGAAAGCACGAGAGGGTTTCAAAAAAAAAGGTTGAATTCAAAAAGGAAAATAAACTATATTGCATGTATCAGCAAGATGCGGGAGATTAAGCCTCAACAATTGGTTTTGTCAAGGAACAAAAGCTGGATTGAGTCAGCCAAGATGCGGATTTACAAATCATTTGTGGGGAAGTTTGACCATAAAAAAGAATGCGGGTTTATATTGGGTGAACCACAAAGTGAATAGGTTTCTGGACAGATTTGTTGAAGTGGGTGGGCAATAATCCCTCCCTCCCTGATATTCCATAACCCTCATTTGGGTCCCCAAATTAGTATAGATCCAATACTAAGCTAGAGTTTCTAGAACGGTATTTCAAAACAGGGGGAAGGGATTGCATATTGCATCTGTTCGCTTGCCAGAACATACCTAAAACTAAGTTGTTCGGTGCAAATGTTAAGCAGGGTGAAGCAAAGATGATGGAGATGGCGTGAACTCAAAAGGATGACGGATAGTCCAGAGGTCATTTGGTTGCAACAGGTAGCATCAAGAACGAAGATGAACGAAGGGGATGCAACAACCTCATAAGATGACATGGGGATGAGTCCAACTGATCATTTTGGATTGGGGAAATGGCACACGTTTGCAGGTTGAATCCACATGTTGCTGCTTAAATCAACATATTTGATATTATTTGATGGTTCAATATGGTTCAATTTAGTTGGTCCAATCACCATTTCAGTCGGTTACATCACAACTTTGCCGGGTGAGATCATGTGAAATCCCTCTGTTTTCTGCTTAAATCCCACATGTTTCCTGGTGAAATCGCCATCTTCCTGCACTGCCACCGGACCCGACACCTCTGGAGGCCCCACCGGGCACCCGGCCGCACGCGACGTCGTCGCACGCGACGTGGACGCCGGTGGAAGGGCGCGACTTCGCGGTCTTTCGACGCCAGGGAACGACGGCCAGAGAGGCGCCCCATTTTTGGGGGAGTTGGTTGCTGAAAATAGGGGATATCCCCAATGATGGCCATCAAATCATAGGGAAAATGAGGTTCTAATCCATGAACATATTGGGGGTAGCCTATTTTCAGACTAACCCATGTCTTCGGGTTCATTATGAAATTAAGCATGAAATCGATGGAATTTGAGCAGCAAAAATAAGATGACATCATGACATGATGTGTGTTGATTCTTTGTTGATTCATTTTTAAGAGGGATTCAAGATTCAAGTATACTGTAGTTTCTGGTGGTTTTGACCCTACCATGAAACATATGGGAATATGATATAATATATAATATGATAGTTTGACAAATGATGGTTGGTTGATGCTGTTATACTTACTATCCAAGATTACGGGGGATTATCACAATCCAAGAAGTGGGAAATCCTTTTGAGCAAACAGTATCAATTCAGTTGGTCCAGTTCCAGTTGGCTGATGATTGTATTTAGATGGGCAGTGAAGTTAGACAATTGATGAGCAACCCGTTACAACTGGGCATATGTTGGATTAAAAAGCACATACTAAATTGATCTAAATAGTTAGCAAACTCCATGGCCCGTTTATATAAGTCGTTTTTTACAACATGTACAATCAACATTAAATGGGGATTATTCTGAACTATACTTTGGGATCCAGGTCGACGAGCAGAAAGTCAATCATTTTGGGCACAATCCTCCGGAGCATCATGCTTACAGGGACAACCAGCTTCGAGGAGTCCTGATGCAAAGACAGCGATCCCCATGGGCATCCACGGGGACGAAGTGCCCATTGCAGGGCGTGGAAAGGTCTGGTGCAAGATGGCTGTCGTGTCTTGTGATGGTCACTGGATGTGCTTTGATCATTATCGGCACTGATCGGTGACCTTGACTACATGAACAATTTTTTGGGATTGCCTCATTGGGCAAGTGCTGCAAATCCGTGCAGTTGCTGTTCCAGCTATAAATGCGGAGTTGGCCATCATGTGAAGGGATTTAACACCATCAAGTAAAGTGGGAAAGAAATGATGCAATGGGATTGTTGCGGGGGCCAATCTAATGGTTCTGGAGGTATATGGGATCTAACGAGATGAAGCTGGTTGGGACAAGATGGTAGTCCAGTTGGGTTGCCATATAGGTTGCCATCCCATTGAGATTGACCCGTATATGTTTATTCTATGTTTAGATTCATGATCGTTCAACGATATGTTGGGGGGATATAAACGAACAGTAATGGGGGTTTTAACTCAAACAATATAAATCCTGGAGAAAACATCATGAAATAGGATACCAGTTGGGTCAGTCTGGGACGGCTACGTTTTATTTTGCTATTAATGGGGAAATCACCAGCTAAAAGCCTGTTTTTTTTGAAGGGTATCTTTGATTGGTTGGTGATGGCCCAATCTATGGCTATTTCAAGGGGGGAATGTAACGGGGACATTGTAATGGAAATGTGTTTGAGATATCATGATGGGAATTGGTCAGGCTCCAATACCATATATCATCATATATCTCAAGGGATTAACATCCAGCTCTCGCCGTTTTGGTGTGGCATATATAGTGTGAAAATCAGGAAGGGTTTAACCGATGTCCCACCTATCCCCAATTTTTACAACACCTGAAGAAGAGGAGAGACATGTTGATGTGGATTCTTGGCGTGCAAAGAAGTGTAACAACCTTGAAAAATCAAGGGATCCGTGCTTTTCCTTCCATAGAAACGATAATCCACCATCAAAAAATCATTGATGGATGCCCTCCACACAACTACCCTGGCCATGGAAATCCATGCATTTCCCAAGAAAATGACATACTTCCAAATCTGTGTTAGCTTACTGGAGGGCATCCCAGATTTGTGCCGGTTTAATCATACCTTTTTCTTGCTTCAACCCACACGCCTCGTCACGGGTAAAAGGTGAAGTTTCAGGAACTGCTGGATGAGCTGTTTCAATCCTCGCGCGGAGCACCCCACGTGCTTTGGCCGTGCAAGGGGTCGCTGACCCACAAGATATCATTACGGAACGCATTGAGGATCTTACATGGAATGACATAAGCCGGTTATATTCCAACATCATTGCAATAGAAGATCTTCCTTTTGCAGGTGATCCCACTATTTCAGTCCTGTGGAGAGTAGCCCAATCACTTGGTGGTTTTGAACCCATATCAAGGTGACGCAGCTGGCAGTTTCTTGGGATGTGGGTCAGGTTGCTCCCGTATTCAACGTACACATATTCTGGTAATCAAACATGGCATTGCAAAATTTACCATTCCATTCAGACATGATTTTCCCAGCAACATCTCCAGTTATATCTCCAGTGCTTTGGAGGGAGCTAAGGAGCTATGGATGTCCATATTCCCCAATAAAAGTCAAGCTAAGGAGCTACTGAGAACATCTGAACCACCCTCATTATGGCTGGTGAAATCACCGTTTCGGACGGTTAAACCCAAAGTGCTGCAGGTGAGCCGGTCCAGTTCTTATCATTTCAATCTACCCTAGCGGAAACTAAGATAGACGTTGAAAACCCATGGTTTCCCCAGGAAAATGATGTACAAATGGTGGGTTTCCCACATCTATGTTCATTTACCCGAGGGTATTTCTGGGGATCGTTCCAGTTCAGTCCCGCGGTCACCAGGCAGTGCTTCTGGGGGAAGTACACGACGACCCGGCAGCTTGGTTTCGATGTATCGCCAGACGGGACTGCGATCCCAATGGATTCATGTCTTCCAGGTTGAAACTGAAGCCACATTGAAAGCAACCAGCAGAGGTGGTGTACAACTATAGTTTCTTAAGGAAAGTCATTTGTGACCTAAGGAAAAGATTCATAAAACTATCAAGTAATGACCAACATCAACTAACATCAACCAACATCAACTAGCCACCAACCACCAAACATATTCACCTAAAAAAATTGTTTTCAGCATCCAGGTGACGCATTTGCTGCAGCTGGCGGTGCTAAAACACCTGGGTCGATGCTGTCGTGAAGATGACCGAAGGTGCCGGGTTTCCAACTTCTTTGGCAGTTAGCAGCTTCAACGGTTTGCCATGGAACATTACCTGTTTATAGATGATTTACCTATTGGAAGTGATGATGTTCCATAGCTATGTTAAATTACCAGAGAGTAGTCTTGAATCACATGAATCACATTACTGTAGTTACAAAAATTCTTCGCAATTGACACTTTAGCCTCCAGCAAACTAACATTAAATTGACATGGACAATCAACCATTTTTGGATCATGTTGTAAGGAAACCACGACCATGGAGGTTTGTGAAGACTTCAGAAGTAGCAGTTTGCTGCTTGGACTTTTGCTGCGGTTGGTGGTTGATACTTGGTGTATCCTGGTGTTTAAATTGGTACATCCAAATATGACCAAATACCTTCCGGTGTCATCATAAATAAAGGATTTCCCAGTGCCCTGTTTGATTGCAAGAGAGTCTATTGAATGTTTGTTTGGTACAATTTGATATACTTTGATATATCAAGATACATCATGGCTTGGTATCCACAAGGCGGACGCCCCCAGTTATGTTTGTTGGTTTTGTAAACCCCACAAACACTAGTTGTATCTCCATGTATCTCCCATGAACCCTAGTTTTATCCCGAGTTAATCAAGTGCAAAACGAAGTTTACTATCTAGGGGGTCCAACCTTGCAGATTGATTTGTTCTTCCCGCTTGACCAAAAAAAGCGTGTGGAGGTTGGTCCTATCTATGGAGATGTTTGAGATGGACGTGCAGAACGTCTTGGACGAGCAGCTTGGACATTTCTCCGGCATCGAGGGGTCGAGTTTGTGTCAAAATGCGGGATTGTTAATGGATTTCCATAGTTGATTATATGATATAAGTAAGATAATGTGTATATATATATATAATAATCATAATTATATAAACATATAATTGGAATAGTGTGTATCATATCCCATTAGTATACATGATTCCCATTGTTGGCATATATGTATTTTAGCATCAAGTTTGTCATCAACCACTTGTTGGGGGTATGCCGCATTTCAAGACAAACCACTTTGAGTATGGTGTAGAGACTAGGCTGTGTTGAGACCTTCCCTGGTGAACACCCTGCAAGTTCCACAATTATGTCAGCTCACCTTACTGGCAGCATCTTGAAGCCATACTAATGACCATCCCTGGTTGTAAAAGTTACATCCACATCAACTCCGCTTGACTGTCCTGAATTGAAGTTTGGTGAGCTGATATCCGTGAACTAACATAGCTATTGAAAATGGCCATTTATAGTGGATTTTCCCATGAAAAATGGTGATTTTCCATAGTTATGTTAGTTTACCAGAGGGTATACCTTATTATCATTCTTCGCTTGCTGAACTTCCCGATTTTTACCATTGCATACCCTATGGATCCAAATAACTCCTGAGAAGGTACGGCTAAGCCTCTACATCATACTCCAGTCATACTCCCCGTGAATGCGCGGCTGGATCCATAGTGATAGTCTTTAGACAGTTGATTTGCATAGTATGTTGAACACCTTTTCATCTGGATTGATTTAGATTTTTGGTTGCTAAACAATCTCCCCCAAGGTACCCTCCTGCAACCATGCGCACACTCCCAGGTATGTCCTGCACCAAGCCATTCGCGAGGAAGATATGCTGCTGGACACCCGTCCCTGGGGCAACTACCTCACGGACTACAGGCGCGATCAAAAACTCGCTGGGATGGTTGACCAGTTGACCATGCCCAAATCACATGTCATTAAGTTGTTGATATACATCTCGGTACATGTATCATATTTATGTACGACTGGAAAGTTGTTGTGTCAATGGGACCCCTTTTTACCTTACGCCAGTTGTAATCAAGGACTAAGTTGATGGGTATATACGCCGGTTGTTATTTGATTCTGCGACTAACCGGTAAAAACTTACTTGTGCTTAGTAGGGAATGAGGGAATGACCTATAATAGCCATTAAGAATCATCCCATTCCCATCCGTTCCCCCATTCCCTACTAAGCACCAGTAAGAAAAGGAATGACGTTCGTATTCTCAGCACGGTACAGCTCCAGGCCAATGGTGCAGTTCTGTCGAGACGAAGGGATTCGCGTCATTGCAGTGACCTGGTCGATAGGGTCCAGCTGCGGTGGCTGACAGAATGGCGGCCAGATTGGGTTAACTCATGTTATATAATATAATATAAATGTTGGATGTTAAGTCAATGTTAAGTATCTAGTTGGAAAATCATGAACTAAATTGGGAATCTTCCAGCTACCAGCAGGCCATGATTGCCTGTACCTGCGTGGGTTTAATTCTGCGTGGGTTTAATTATGGCACTTACCCTCTACTACCCTCTGCTAATATCTGGTAATCAAACATGGCAATGGACAATTCCCTATTTAGTTCGATGATTTTCCCATGTACAGATGGCCATTTAGCTCGGGGATTCCATGTTTGATTCCTGGCTAGCCATGTTTGAGGACGCAAGAGAGTAACCCTACTGGTACCCGGAGAAATAGTTGATGTTGATATGTTTTGATCATCTTTGATATGTTTTGATCATTCTTGATCAATTTTTGATCATGATCTAGCTCTTCTTCTTGGTGCTCAGAACCATTGTTCTCTTGATTGGATACGCTAGTCCCAAATTTTGGTCGTTTCTATCCCCATAGATCATCACCAAGTGGGCGCCCCAAGTTATGTTTGTTGGTTTATAAAGTCCATTCATTATCCAGTTCCATATCTCCACCATGAACCATGGAATTCACCATGAATTCACCATGAATTCAAACACACTTGGCTCTCCAATTTTTCATGAAATCATCATTCAATCGTCATTCAATCCCATGAAATCCCCTATGTTTGCTGCTTAAACCCCCATATTTGTTGGTGAAATCCCACCGAGCCAACTAGGGCTTCCCACCTTGCGCCATGTTCCGAGGCCAATGCACCCAGACGCTACGTCTCCCTGGTCTCCCGCAACGGAACGGATAGCCTGGCGGATCTTCAGGCCTGGTCGACCATGATTTTCCCTGGGAAAGTGGCTATTTGGAGGTGAATCAATGCACAATTTTTTGACACGTGCCCTTGTGTTTTTGTTGGTTGCTTGGTTCTTCTTCCGTCGCGTTTGTTGTTTTTTTTTTGCTGTGTATGATTGCTAGCATTGATTTTTGGAGAAGAGCACCCAGGTACTCGGTCTAAGTATTCCCAATCAATAATGAGACACATGCACACACACTTTGGATAGAAAAGGTGGACAAATTGTATCGTAATGACAAAACTGGAGCCATCACCAGGAAGATTCAGATGTAGTTCTATGACGAATACCTATGACATACATTGAAATACCATATTTGATGTGTAAATTAAATTCCATAGATTTGATATTACAGGTCTTGATCCACAAATTATTCTTGAATTATGGCATTATTCCATAGATTCCAGTTTTTTTGGTGTGTTTTAGGGCATTCCCCCGGTGCCATGAGCCAAAACGCAATCGATCTTGTCTCAGGCCAAAGCGAGCGGAACGCAGCTTGCCTGATGAATTTGGCCTGCTTGTTGTGGGTTTGGATGTGCCCTGAGTTTGCCATAGTTTGCCAAGGGATATGGAATATAAGTGGTTCTTCAGCCTATCAAAACATATTCCCACTGGCAATATTGATATGATGGAATTCTACCCGGGCCCCAGCTGCTATGTAATCATGTAGCTATTCCGCTCATGGAGCATCCGAGCCGGAATCATTTACTACTGTTTTTTTTCGGATTTTCCAATCCACCAGCCGGACGTGTTGGGGTTTGGTGCCCTGTGGTTTCGGAATTCTGGACAGACGTGGTGAACAAATTGCAGTTCTCTCGGACCATGCTGAACTAACATTTGGCTGAAACGACTTAGCCGTTCGATGTAGTACGTGTCTTGATGTGTGGCCAAAACTTTTTGCCCCAAACACTTACTCGTACATCACAACCGCTGGAAACAGGGCCCAACCCCAAACTTGTGCGCCAATTGCAATAGATGCCACAAGCCGATTTGCAAGCCAAAGATCACGAACACGGAATCTAGAACATCCAATAGTATTAATTTGGCAGCAATCACTCAACAGATAAGAAAGTACGATCCAATTCCGAGATAATGGCAAATTGAACCTGTTCTGCCTTGTTTTGTATAGATTAGACTTTAAGATTCCAAGTTGGTTCGTTGTATGTATTCCATTTTCGCTGGTCCCTTGTCCCTTTCCGCACCTAGGAAACTGCCGCTGCCTCCTTTCCCTCTTCCACCCCCTAGCCCTGCGTATCAGCGGAAGTTCGCTGCTGGGTTGACAGAGTGTGGATGTGGCCAGTTGAGGATGGGTCAAAAGGAAAGTTGTACACACCCTTAAGAAGTGAACAGCATGTGGTCTATGGTGGATGAAATTATCATAAATTATCCAAGTTTGGGGCCAGTGTGAATCAAACACAACATAGGCAAATGATACCAAATGTGTTTTTTTATCAGGGAGCCAGCAAGGAGTACGATTTGACATTTGAAACAATGCATACGTTATAGAACCGATGAAGATGTGGTATGCCATTTGCGTCCGGGTGATATCAGCAATGGCACCGTGAGTATATTTTGATAACTACCCTCTGGTAAACTGACATAACTATGGAAAATCACAATTCTTCATAGGTATATAAATCAACTATATTTATATATAAATGGCAATTTTCAAGAGCTATCTTAGGTTACCAGAGGGTGTCTTATCTATGTGAACATCTCTGTTCAAGTGCCCTTACATTGTTAGCTGTGACCATGGCACGAGAGCAGCATCACAGATGAACCCTGCTGAATCCATCCTTCCCATGCATCCAAGCTGGTGCCTTTGCCAGCAAAGTTTGAAATTACAACTCCAATCACTAGTCTTTGGTAGATGAAGATGATGATATTTGTACTTCATGGGGCTTATAGACTATCATCATCAACCATCTTACAACTGGGGTGACGCACCTGATTTCTATATCTTTCTCTTGTTAATGGATAGGAGCTTTATGTCTTCCAACTTCGCCGACAAACTGGGGCACCACCTTGTAGTTCCCAGCAGATCCTGGGAAGCCAAGGAAGAGACCATGTCGATGCCAGCGCTGCAGACGAAGTCCGGTAGCTGTCCGTTCATCGGCTTCAGCAGTCTCTCGACAGATGTGGAGGTTTGGAGATGTGGAAATCAGTGGGAGACAAAACGAGGTGAATGGTGGATTTGTTCTTTGCATTTATATGCATTTCTGTTTACAGTTCTTAGATGTTTATACAGAACCATTTTTTGTTTGCAGGGAATGTATTTGATTTTTTTGTGTGATTCCAGCTACGAAAGAAGTTTGTTCATGGGGTATGTCGGGATAGCCATTTCCGGAATTGTGGATGTCTTGCGGAACACCAAGAAAAGATGTGCCCCAGTCAAGTAGATGATGCTTGACCGCATTGTTGCAGTTGCATAGTAGTTGCTTCCGAACTTCATATTGAGTGCTTCACACTCAGTTGTTGTGGCTTTGGAGCCTCAGTCGGTCAGATGAACAATCCCATCTATGTGGCCAAAAACATCATTCTGCAACATCCTATCTCACTTGCTCAAGATGTCATTCTATAATATATACGTAAGTCAGGTATGTTTATGCAAAAGAAAACCATACTATGTTTGCTTTCAAGCCTGATTCCCCACCTGCCAGGTGAGGGTCACTAGATTTTATCACAGCTGACCGGGGGTGGACGTCCTTCTCCTCCTTCTCCTTCTCCTCCTTCTCCTCCTCGTANTTCCCCACCTGCCAGGTGAGGGTCACTAGATTTTATCACAGCTGACCGGGGGTGGACGTCCTTCTCCTCCTTCTCCTTCTCCTCCTTCTCCTCCTCGTACTCCTCGTGCTTCATCGT
>BGPT01000028.1:111190-130670 GCA_003297045.1 Symbiodinium sp. clade C Y103 | reverse complement strand
TAAAGTTTTGCCAGAAAAAGAATGTCAAAATCTGTATCACACTATATTCCAAAGAAAGTATCGTGGTGGGGATCACTCGAAGCAAAGTAATTTATTTATATTTTTCCAGCTGAAACTAGGATTTCAAAGCATGTTGCCAGGCCGATGTAATGTACTTGCTGGTTCACCTCAATGAGTAAATAGATTCTAACACCACTTAGAACTGGACATTGCCCCTACAAATCCCGTACTGAATTGTAGGGTTATAACCTATAACCATCTATAACCTAAATATTTACTAAGTGGAAGGGGCCACCAAACAATGCATTGTTTCGCTTCATCGACCACCATTCCGAGGCGAAGACTTGCGCAGCGTGCGACCTGAAACCATGCAGGCCGGATGGGGAGTACGGCACCATCCCGCTGAAATGATGTGCAGTCCATTTGTATCATAAACATCCTCATTTAGGCTGGTTAGTCCCGTATTAGTCACATTTAATTTAAATTCCGATATTATTGTAGTTAATGATACTTATATACATGTATATTATAAGTATATATAGTTATATATAGTTATATGACATATGAATATCAATTCCATATTTATGTCCTATCTAAATCCGATATAGATTCCATCATATTCCATCAAAACCAGTCCCATTAACATTTCTCCGTCGTCCCAGGCGCAGCTGCTTTGGGATCACGCCATGGCAAAGTCCGTGGCCAGCGCCTTAGAAGATCCGCAGGCGCAGCGGCGATGTTTTTTTTTTTGTCTTCGTGGGTCCCCCAATTTGGAGATCAATTTGGAGATGTATTTGGCCAGGAAAGTTAAACTTAATGTGATTGATTGTGTTTTAATGAGATTTAATGTGTTTTAGTGATATTTAATGGGTTTCAATGAGATTTAATGGGATTTAGACAAGTTGGTGCACATAAGAACTAGGTGAATTCTGGAATTTATGGTGAAGATCACTATAGTTATGTTAGAAATTGTTTGAAATCAAGTTACAACTAAGAGGCACCATGTTGTGTAATCTGGACATAGAGCCGATACATTCTATGTGAAATCAACTATCAGATGCATACTTCTTGGGGATATAGACTAACATGTTCATGGGGATCTAAGCAATAGAGCATGACTATTTCACGGATTATTATGTTATCATTCTATGGGGCAATTTGGAGCTGATTGGGATAGTGCTCATGTCCATGCAGTTCCAGTTTCTACGGGGCAACTTGGATTTGTTTGATTTTGTTTGGTGCAATTTCTGGCGAAAACTTGGATGGCTAGTTTAGTGATACTTTGACATTGTGCTACACATTTTTATTTACACACAAACTTTTTTTTTGTTACATGATATCCAAGATTGGCCATGATTCGGAGTTGTTTCTTTTTTCCAATTCCAAATAGACCTTCTCGAAGGTCTAAAGATGGGTTGCTAGATTTGGAGAATACAAGAAACAATGGAATCTTAACCTCAAAGGATTTTCCCCTCAGATCCAGCATCTATATGCCACGCAAGGTGCCTTTGGTGCTACACGTCTGTGGCGCCTTCCATTGCGCCCATGGTTTGGGCATTCCCGAAGCGCTGCCGAGGCGTGGATGGCAGATGTTACTTGAGCAGTGGCTGGAATTATACTTCATGAGGGTTAAAAAATGTTAAAAAGCTATCAAAATATCGGGATATAAGTGGATATAACTGATAAATGAAGGTTGATTGATGATTTGCTGGGGGATTGTACTAGCCAAAATAGCAATCAGAATTCAAGAGCTGGGAATTCCGTTCTCAACCAACCAGTACGAATGCCATGGAGTTAAGGGCTTGGAAGTTGAAGGTGGTCTTGAAACGATCCATTTTGACACTGAAACATGTGGATCACAAATCAACATTCCAAAACTGGGTAGTTGAAGTTGGATTCATTCATGTGAATTCTAAAGTTGGTGGGTAGCCCTGCAATTACTATAATATAGTATAGATTGTGAGCATCCTCCCACCAACCCCAAAGAGATGGAACGCATTGACTTCAATTGGTAGCAGTGGAATGTTCACTAGGGCACTAGGGTTGCAAGGTGACATGACCCGATTGAATAGTGTCGACTCGCAGGTATTGGTCAACGTCCGGATCGATGCTTGGCTTCAATTCATTTGAATTCTATAGGTAGCACTGGAGTGACACTATCGGCTTGTGATCCCAGGGTTATATAGGTGTGTCTGAAAATCGGGTATACCTCCAAATGATATGGCATAATAAGGACAATTCTGATTAACCACTGGAAAATTGGGGTACCCAAGTTTCAGACAAACCCATGAAAGCTCTGACATCATATAGGAATATACTGTAGGAGCTTTGCCAACCCCACAAACGCAATTCTCAACCAGACCTGTTCTGCTCTCCAGAGACATAAACCAATTCAGTTGCGGGTGATAGATGGGACTTGGCAACAGCCATGTCTGGGGGATCCTTAATTTGTTCCTGCTTGCCAAGGGCTTTGCTAGCCACTGTATTCATCTCCTTTCCCAGATTAAGTTGGATGTCAACTGAGGATGACACTCATTGGCGTTCATATCTTGGCTGATTGTCTTGGCTGCCTCGTTTGTCGTTCCATGCTCTTATTGGATACTAGTCTTTCCGAGTTCATTCATATTTGTCCTTACTCGTAAGAGTCAGTATAGCCGGCATTGACATAGCCAGCATTGTCTTACTCTATCGATTTTGACCTGATTTTATCTTAATGCTGTATTTGTTGCCTTGCAACTTTGATGCATTTGAATCCGATAAGATTGTGTTTCCCTTTCTGAGAGCCAACATCGAACCCCAACCAAAAGGTTCTACTTTTCTGCAAGCACATTATAGAGTGACTGCCTTTGAGTTCCACATTCAATTTGTAGTTTTGGCAAACAAATACTGACTCAGAATCTGTATTGGTTGACCCTTTTTGGCTCATGTCTTCTGGGATCTGATTGGAAACCCATTGACCATTGGATGATAGCTGGCCCAGGAAGCCTGGGAACATAGCTGACGGCAGTGACGGCGGAGTGGAGGTGGTGGGGCCCAAAGCGTGCCCCGAAGGAGTGACTGGGCAGGTAGGCCTTGGGGGAAGGGTACCCAGTTGGGTGTGTCTGAAAATGAGGTATACGTAAGTTGAAATTGTCTGTTATTTTGAGATTGACCAGTGGAATTGGGTACACAATGGTACACACATATTTTGTTTCAGACAAAAAGCATTTGATCCTGCTTGAAATTGTTTGTTTGGCAGCACCATTTGGGCGTGGCTCGTACTGGAACCACGACGGCTTGGTCATTTTTGATCCGGGGCATTTATGTTTGATGGAGAAGTTAGGTCTGAATTTTCAAGGGACACACGTGAGTTTTGGCTTGTGCATGTCCTTGATGACTTTGCAGTGATGATTAAACTTGTACAACTCACATTAGGCAATCTTTTTTCATTGATGTTTGATGAAGATTGGCTCTGGATGCATGAATTCAGCCAATTCCTGATTACGTTGCATCCTGCAGCTTGCAAATACTGCCACCACGTCTGAAAGTCCATTGAAGCCACGGGTTCACCAGAAGCAGCTGAGAAGCCGCGGAAGCCATGGCCTTGTGTTTGCGACAGATCTATCCCAGGCTGCAAGCATCACTTGAGGACTGGAAAAAAGGCGGATGGGGACTACATCAAACATGGAGAGAGGTCAGCGAGATGGACTTGAGGGAGGAAGATATTGTGTCAATGGAGGATTTTGCTGTGATGACTGCCATGAGTTTCCATCCGTGGAAGTGGAATGATGATGATGAAACAAATCTTGCTAATTGCTTTGAGAATCTTTTGTGTGTATTGAAACCAGTTGAAGAAGACTTGCTTCCCCCGGAAGGGCAAATCAACTTGAAGGTGTGGGAGACCTTTGCCAGTGCAAAGGTGCAGCAGAGGAAATTCTGCATCGTGGCAGTCTTTGTCGTGTGCCTCAAGTTCGTAAGTAAAGGTAAAGGACCATCTCCTGACCTATTGGCTTTGCGAGAAAGCAATCCCATGGTGGTTGGAATTCAGAGAAAATTCGATGGTCTCCTTGCGTCCTTCCAACAGGTTCGTGTGCTCTTGGAAAGGCAAGCACTTCTCACCCCCGAGCTCCAGACCATGATGATAGAGTTTGAGAAACGACTCAGTTCATGCTGCCAAGGAATGATACCTAGAATTCTGCGCAAAGATCGAGCACGTTGGCCAGATGAAGAGGAACTCGTTGAGTTGACAAAGCGCTGGTCAAGGCTTTCAGCCGAAGCCTCCAGGATTGCAGCTGAGGTAGCCAAGCTGCCTTCCATTGAGGTCTCTATTGCCGAGCCCATTGAGGTCACTTCCCTTGACTCTTGGAGCATCGTCCCAGAGAAAAAAGTGGGGCTCAGGGCTGCAGAGGTTGCGAGTGCAGCATCTCAACGATCAGTTGACAGCCAGGCCTCGTGCTTGTCAGGGCACGGTGGGCCTCACTGCTTTTTGCCGTCCCACCTTTTCAAACAATATCAGTCCGCTGATGTGTCGCCAGTGGCCTTGGTTTCGGCGCAGGACAGCGGATTCATGCGGATTCCAAGTTTTTGCATGTTCTTTGCTCTCACATCTACTTTCACGTCTTGCTGTTGGTCATGCCCTGCAACATATATTAATTATCATCATCAATTTGTCAATGTTTATTTAGCAGAAGGGATTCCACCCATCTGTGCAGGAATTCAATTGCACAGACTCTGAAAGTATGTGAGTAACACGATCTTCATATCAGGTGTCATGTGCTTTTGTCTAGAAGAAATGCGGCGTGTAGTATAGAAGTGCTCACAAGCCCAAGCAGGCTAGCTGCCCAGGCCCAGTTACCTGTTCCCTTCAGGACCTACAGAAAGGCTCAAAAATCTGTGCAGCAGATGGCAACCCAGTGGAGGTGCTGAAGGTGGAAGTGCAGAAGACCAAGAAACTGTTTGATTTGGAGAGACCTGGCAGGATAAAGGACATCTGATTTCAGGTTCTGAGTATTTGTCCAATTAATTCCAGACTGGATTGCTTGAGGTTTGGAACGAGTTGGATTCAAAGCAAATATTACCTGATTATGGAGCCTTGATGTTCACCAATATCCAAAATCACCTGATTCTCCCAACATAAAGTGATTTGCTCCAGATGGCCAACAGTCTTGTGACGGCTTCCAAGCCACCAGGCAAGTAGATCTTACTCTACATAGATGTACACCGTACCAGGAATTGCCAAGCAACATGGTGCTACAATGTGGGCCCCACCAGTTACTGTATAAGTTAGTTTATAAACCCCATTAGTTTATAAGTACCATAAACCATAGTTATTGGAGTTACAAACCAACTTAACTATCTACGGGGCACCACATTGTAGGTGATATGTGAAACAATGCTGTCAGCACTGTCAGAAAAAGCCTCTTCCACATCCACATATGATTCTGGTTGGAATTTTGTCTGTGACCAAAGAAGTATTGGTAAATATTTGGTACCCCTAAAAAGAATGAGATCGAATGACCAACGTTCGGTGTTTTTCTTTGACCCGTAAACATGTCACACGACTTTCCAAGGATTGATCATGCCATGCCATTCACGACTACAGCGAACCACCGCATCATGATCCCATCCGACGACGATGATGCGACTGTCAAGGCAATCGACTTGAAACTTGGGAGTTGGGTGATCTGCAGCGATCGCATGGCCAAAAAGGTTGTCGGAAAGCGTGAGTACCTTGCAACTTGGCTGTCAAGGTTGTTAGCTGTCATCAATTTTGGATGGTCTGGTTGTGGATCAAAATTGAATACACGTCAAGCCTCCCCGAAACATCCCAGGTTGAAGAGCAGGATGTGCTGGCCATTACCTTCCATCCCGACAAGGCCGTTGCTTGCTTCTTCCTACAGCCCCAAGAGTCGGTGCTGTTGACCAAGGGCGTCACCCCGAAGCCCATCCGACGCGGTGGCATGAGCGGACGAGGTGCCGCCGAAGAGATCAGCAGTGCCTGTACTGAGGGCGACTACCGTGACTGAGCAGCGGGAAGGGCTGTGATTTTCCATGATTTTACAGTGGAGGTTGGGTTAAAGGTTTGCAGAATTTGCTACAGAACTCCTTGCAGTTTTGAGATTGATCCACTTGGCTTCTGAAATGTTTCGAAAGAAAAGCAACTGCACACCCAGGAAATTCAATCAACACTTGCAGACATTATGTGCAAATTCCATCCCAATTTACAGCAACCAACGTAGATTTTCTCCGCGAGAGCACGGCTCCTGGAGTCAGCGCCCTGGAGATCTCAAGGGTGGGGCCATCCATTGGACTTCCATTGATACAGGACCAGTCAGACCAGTTTTACTGTTGGTCCAGGTTAGAAAATGGTGGACATGAGTTGTTTTTTGTCGTTGCCCAAAAAAAATGATAATAATGGCATTCTGCAATGATACTATCCAATACTATCCATGATAATCCCTTTTCAATGAATAATTGCATATAATTTCATATACCTACTACTTCACTAGTCAATTGTTTTTCAAGAGCGCATTACAATTTGTTGCCTTCTTGGAAGATTTGGATGGCCCTTCCAGTGGCTAGTGCACATGATTCTTCAAAGTGCCTTTCGCGCGAAACTTGCATGTCATGTAAGCTCTCACCTTCCAGTTGCGTGTCAGATGAGAAATCAAGCCACGACGAACATGTCAATTCAAAGATAAAAAATCATTGCACGCACAAATCTTAGAACTGGAAAGGAAGGGCAATTCAAGTTGGATATTTTGCTGACCGAAGAGTCAACAAGGATGGTGCAACCTGCCCATCCATCCTGTGAGGTTGCAAGTGAATGACTTGGAGGTGCTTGAGACAAGCTGGCCCATTTGAAACGGGGCTGTTTGATAGCGAACATCATTGAGGAAGAGCATGATATGTTTGTTTCCTCCAGCAATCTCACAATACCCTGATTAGAGGCTGTGGCCGTCCAGTTTTGATCACCAAGACGCGTGCACTGCTCCTGGAGCATGTTGCCGCAATCGTCTTCCAGGATTCTTCCAAGTTATCCCTGGCGCCTGACTGCCACATGTGTAGCCCATAAAGATCCATGCAATCCATGAAGGTGCTAGACCATGTTCCTTTACACCGGTGTCAGAGTTGCAATGACCTGTCAGGACTACAATTACAG
The DNA here is from genome assembly GCA_003297045.1 of Symbiodinium sp. clade C Y103. Classification (NCBI taxonomy): domain Eukaryota; class Dinophyceae; order Suessiales; family Symbiodiniaceae; genus Cladocopium; species Cladocopium sp. clade C. Next base: position 123,529 of record BGPT01000028.1, on the reverse strand, counting down.
TTGGGTCATGGAAATTGGGAGGATGACGGTAGCATGATTTACTTGCATTCCTTGTGGTGAGAGCCTTGTATTCATGTGTATTCCAATCCACATCCACACATTTTTGTTGCGCCGGTTGAAGCAACCAAAGCAGGTAACATGCGATTCTATTCCATGTATTTTCTACATTTTGTGGCGGTCTATCGCCTGGGTTGCGCTAGGTCATACAGTGCACCCGATCTTTCGCAGTGCCATGTGAGCAGCACTTGGACGTTGACAGCCACGACAAAAACATGATTTGTCCGAGAATAGGCCATATTGATGTCAGCTGTAAACTGTAAATAGCACATGGAACTCTGCAAACCAAGATGCTGTTGCCAAATCTCTAAGGTTCCAGTTATGCCATAAACTATGATCCATACATTTCCTCCAATCTACAATCTACAAACAGATCCAAAAAGATAACCATAGATGATTCACAAATCTTCCAAGATTATAAGACCATTAAGGTCATCTTCTCCCCGTAGCTCTATATAAATCCCAAAAGAAAATAGCCATCCATCAGCCCCCTTCCTTATAGAAATAAATAGAAATATCATATATTATAGTCAATATTTCCGTGAATACTCCTCCAATTAAGAATCAGATATTATTGTCATAACATACCCAATACCAAAATCCCAATAGAAAAATAGCCATTCATACATTTCCTCTCTACAATCGACATAAATCATCATACCCTCTGGTAAACTAACATAGCTATGGAAAATCACCATTTTTAATGGGAAATTCCACTATAAATAGCCATTTTCAATAGCTATGTTAGTTTACCAGAGGTGACCTCGGTCGTCTGTTGGCCCGCCAGCGTCAGCGCCACCCTGGCGGAGGTGCGTTCGGGCCGCGTGCCGCGGCCGCTGGGCGCCATGGGCGACTGGGTGCCCTGGCGGACAACGGGGGAGGGTGGAAAGGGGGTGGGAAAACTGGGGAGTTTCCCTGGAAAAATGGTGGGTTAATCTAGGAAAATATGGTTTTTGATGAGAAAATTGGTGATTTAATCTGACATAATTTTACTTTCACCGAGAAAAATTGAAGACTTAAGCAAGACAAATTGTGATTTAGGCAAGGACAGTTGGAGTTTCACCAACAGCGGTGGTGAGTGTTCCTATCAAGTTTGAAGTGGATGAAGTTGGTATATAACCAAAAATTGATCTCATTCTTTCTGGCTTTTGCTGGTATAGCAGGCAAAATGGGAGAATTCACCATAAAACACATCCAGATTCAAGGAGTGAGTACTGGACACAGTATGGATTTGTTCCAGGCATATTTTGAACAGGATACAAGCAACAGTTGGATAGTGTGTTTATTTTTTTTTGCGGGAATCAATTGTGATTATTGGCTTGAACCAAGCAAAATGATGATTCAAATCGATATTATCTATATGCAGATGGGTTTGACCATAAATGGTGTATCTTTCTTCACCAGGATGTTGGGCTCATTAGTTGCATAGAACTACCCAAATATTCGAAAGAAAAGCTATCTCGTTGGTGTGTTCCAGCGATTCACAAGGTGATCATTACGGAGGAAACCTTTGCAGAACAGGAGCCGCGGGAGTGGAAGCGCGATTTTTTCCGGGAATCAAACATGGCTGGCTAGGAAATCCACCATAAATGAGCGAACAAAAAGTTCGGAAATTCATGGGAACAACTTGGGAAATTCACCATGAATGAATTGGTCGAATTTCCATCAGACCACGAAGCTGATTACCAGAAGTTATCCCTTCAAATCCAAGTGCTAAGTATCTTCTCAGGAGGTATTTGGATTCATAGGGTATTTTTGATTGATCTGAAATATTTGCAGGATGTGATTTATGATTGATATCCTGATATCCCCGAATACAACCTAACAATGTGTTGTTTCTGGTTGATATTCCGATATCCAACTATTTTAAGGGTATCATAATATCAGCCACAGGCATTTGAGTATGTGTATGATGGGTCCACAGTCCACATTGAGTTCAACCAGCCACTTGTTGAAGAGAATTGTTTTTTTGTGCCTACTGCCAATACAGTTTATTCAATTATGTCAGATGATGTAGTTGACTGGGGTGACATCGATGATGGATCCGATTCAATTAAACGTGTGTGAACTTTAGGGGTTAGTTGATGGTTGCTAAGGAACATCTTTGGTATCTTAGTAATGTAACAAAGAATCACTGGAAATTTCTATGGGAAACCTCAGGACATGAATACATGGCGAAACGACAACCAATGGTTGGACCCTTGGCGCTTGGCAGAACTTCACCAGCTCCATGCAGAACTGTTGTCCACCCCTGTAGATATAAACATGGTTCCTTCATCATAGCCCAACACTGTTTCATTTTCAGAAGGTACTAGCTTGATGAACTGAAATAGAGCTTTCAAAAAAATTGTATACATGGGTATTGCCCAACAGCAATGGGATGTTGTTTATGATGACCCCCTTCCATGGTTGGTTAGTGGGATGGTTTATAGCCTTGGGTTTACCACATTTCGATCCATGGGGCTCTGTTCCTGCAGGCGCCCTGACCGCCCCTGGACAGCGCGGCGGGCAGCGAAAGATGACTGCAACATGAGTCGAAAGCTGAACATTGACGGAGAAAGGATCTCTTCAAGATTTAGATGGTGTAGATGCTTTCGAAAGTTTCATGAATCTAACTCAAACTCAACTTGGGCAGTACACCTGGAACGTATGTTTGGCCTGAGTTGGCACCACCACTCACTCCATTTAACAGAACAGGTTGTCCAAGGAGGGTGTGTATTTTGTGAACCATAGATACAACAAATCATCAAGGTCGACCCAACAAATTGATGACACCCTGGTGACCAAACCCTTTGTCTCTACAGAAAGAAGTCAAATCATACCGGTCACTAGGGGACAATCTGAACGTCATTGATTGCTTGTTGGTGTGTTGAGCGACTACTTACTGGAACTCAGTTGAACGAGTCTTTGTTTTGATTGAATGAATCCACTGAATATGAGAAAACTAGCTTGCCAGGTGGCAAACTGTGCGCCCGGGTTGCAACCTGTTGAAGCGTTTGAAACCCTGCTAGAAGTGTCTTCCAGATCTGGCTCGGGTTGTGTCCACAAGCTGTCCCAGGTGGTACTGCATTCTGATTTTAAATGAAGGTTTCCTAAAATGGGGGTACCCCAAAATAGATGGTTTATAACGGAAATTTCATCTATAATTGGATGATTTAGGGGTACCCCCCCATTTTAGGAAACCTGCAAATGCAAGATACTAGACATTTGTGAGAATGGAATAGAATAATATAGATATGATATGATCATGATGGGAATTCGAGGTTGGCTTATGGTGCTGAATGATGTTGAAGGACTGAATGCTTCCCATGTCGATCTAGCTTCTGCAATGGCAATGTCAACCCAGCCAGATCAGTTTTCGTGCAGATGAGCAGCGTCAGGTTTTCAAGGACATCAAACAGGGCTTGTCTCAACATTTGGACTCAAAACAATTTCATGAAGTCTCGTGGTTTATCATGATGTTGCTCACTCAAAGCGTCTTTTTGGGATATCCAGCATTTCTGGACAAACCATTGCATTTTTCTTTATCACGTGCAATATATATAACAATGAGTGTAGGATTCTTCAGTTTTGCAGTAGACTTGGTTCAGCATGAACATGTGAGGTCCAAATGTGTGACATTTGACACAAGCCTCATTGACACTGCTGATCTAGTGCACCGGGAGAAAATCAATACTGGGGGTGGCTGCGATCTCATGATTGAGGCTTCGGATGTGATGATGCAAATAGAATTCGCAGATGATTATCTCAAATGTTATATTTATGGAATAGGTCCAACATTATCCAACCTGATCCTTAAATATTCAACTAGAGTAGGATATTATCCAACATGCTACCGCTAAGATTATCCAAAAACGACGGACGAAAATGTACCGCTCTCCCAAACAAAGATCACTGACAATGAGTTTGCCAGCAGGGACAGCCAAAATCAAGTTTCAAGCCTGTTCACCATTCATTCATACATATATATAATATATATTTATATTCATTTTTATGTATATCTATATCTATACACATGCATGTTTCTTTATCGTTTTGGTTGGGAGCATTGATGAATGTTTGAGTGACTGTCAGACAATCATCTCGCTGGGACGGTGATCCTCGTATCCCGATTACAGAGGTCCACTCCCAGGAGTTGGTTACTAGAAGTGTAACCTCCCCCATTTTCAACCGCAAAGTAAGGATGACTTGATCATATACAATGGAAAAAAAACAAACTTGGTGTTGAAGAACTACTAGTTATACATAGTTATACCATGTTATACCGTAATTCAAATGTGTTCGCCATTTGTGGACCGCGAGAATTGAAGGATACCATCTCCGAGTCACTCGCAGGCCGGCCATTGAATCGGCCCTGAACAAGCAGCTGGCGACTTGCCTTGGTTTGGGTTGTGGGAATCTATGGTACCCTCTGGTAAACCAACATAGCTATTGAAAATTGCTATTTAGTTCATGGATTTTGCCATCGAAAATGGTGATTTCCCATAGTTATGTAACAGTTTACCAGAGGGTAAATCCCATTAATCCCTATGAATCACCATAGAATCCCAGTAAAACACCATTCAAATCCATTAAATCACCAATCTTCATGGGATTTCTACCAATGGAACTTTGAAGCAACCAAAGACATGGTGAGGTAAGCATCAAACACGGGGGATTCGAGCAACGGCACACGGAAATGTTGAGCAGCCAAAATGGGGAATGTATATATGAACGATGTATATATATATACATACGTATATAGTTGATGAACCAGACAATCAATGTGGATTAGACCAGCAACAACTGGTTTTCTCTGATTCGATGTGGGAAAACCTCCATTCCATCCAGTGGTTTGTCATCATTTTCTGCATGATTAGACATGACTATTAGATTAGATTAGATGACCACATGGAAAATCACCACGTTCAATCGGTAAATCAACTATAAATGGACCATTTTCAATAGCTATAGGCTATACTTAAATTACCAGAGGGTAGACCATTTTCAGACCCTCCCACAATTGATGGCTAATTGATTGATCATCGTTGTTCCTGCACAAAGTCACATTATATACCGGCCCATGATATCCAAAAAAAATAATACATGAAAAAAACATCCCAACATCTTTACCCCAGTCAAATCCCTAATGTCCTTCGTTGAATCGCTCTAGTTTTGACCGTTTAGTCACCAGTGGAACCAAAGATCGCTCGCAGCTGAGGCAAGTTTGGGCTTGGGCGGCCTGGTGAATGCACCGGTTTCTCGACATCAGGGCGGTCGGATCTGGGTCGGTTCTGTCGGATGCAGAAATGATGGCAGTCTGAAAAAATGGAGGTCGATTTCCATGTTTTTCAGATTTTTTTTTTTTCGGAAACCCAAAACACATATAAACTTATAAATCAATAACGTTTAAGAACATAGTATATGAGATCAATCAATCATGTCTAAGAATATAGTATTGAAATGTATAGTATTGAAATTGAAAGTCCATTTGGGTTGGTGAAGTCCATGATTGTTGCTTCCATCACCCAAAAGCATCTTAGCGCAACAGTGAAGCCCTGCCCAGGCGGCGAAGCGGAAGAACCCGCAGCGCTTGCAGGCGCGCTGTGACATGTGTTTGAAGCTGTATCTTGGATCCTGATCCCATTGTATAGTCACTATGGTTGATGATAAATCCTATGAAATTCTATATAAATTCCATTGAATCATATTGAATCCCATGAAATCCCATTAAATCATATGAAATCCCATTGACTCCCATTGAATCCCACATAAATGTGGTAAACCCAATGCCATAAACCAACCCCAAGTCATCACCGTCCATAAATGAGTAGGATTCCAACGTATTCCAACCATCTCCAAATGGTAGGTTTATGACGGTTTATGGAATTGGGTTTCCCACATCAACAGACCTTATGTATAATATAATATACATATGTATATATATATATATGTATACCAAATCAATTGTGTCATGTTTGTTTTTTTTGTTTTTTTTTTTCAATTGTTTAGATGGTTTAGATAGCTTGTTAATGAACAATAGGGAACATGTATTACATTGTACTATGTATTCAATACCAACAAATTCAGCAACTGATGACAAGTTCAATCGAATCAATCTAAACAGCTGGTGACAAACATGATTAGAAGCCACAACAGATGGGGCGAATCTCAAGTCTTGGCAAGTCAAACTGGCGATGGAGGGCAATTTAAGGAAAAAGAACGTACCCATTTGTCGATAGCAACGTGTTCAACTCCCATTCAAGCAAGCAACAACACATTTCTAGATGTTTCAAGTGGATTGTTTCTCGTGCGGAAAAGTTTTGAGAACCTCGAAAAAAATGGGGGGGAAGCATCATCGAACTCCCATCCTGCTGGCACACCATCCTTTGGCACCTGCTGGCCAGGCGCGCTTAGAGAGAGCCAAGGATTTGCAACAACGTGAGGAACAGGTGCTCGGATCAACCATGGATGATCTGGAAATAAGGCACCTGGTGTACCCCAACAATGGCGATATTTAATGGAAAAAATGATGAAGCAAGGGATTTACAATTGCACTATTTTCATCTATATATTTTGAGATAAACCTCTATGTTTCATACAATTAATTGTAATCCCATCCACCTAGTATATCCTAATATTGAATACCCCATAAATGGTCCCAAATAAGTGTAACTTCCCTACAGAGCCATGAGTCTTTGGGGTGTTTAAGGCTAGAGGGAAGGTATTATTGATGTTCCCCAGAGAAACTCCTGATCATAGAATATTTATAGTATGTTTTTGTATGGGGGATATCATGGTCAATAGGAAAGATCACTTGTGAGGGACATCTGGGACCTTTCCTGTTGATTCTTTCAGGAACTGTTTGGTTCCCGGTTCACCTGACCCATTGTGGGCATTGAGTGCCCCATTTTGGCTAGTTCGATCAAGGAGTACCAATGGCGGTCAGGAGCCCATCACCCTCTTTTTCTTTTGATGAACACCCCGTTGGTGGTTGTACTATCCACATGTTTATTCATGAATATTTAGGATGTACAAACATATGGAGGTTCCTGAAACAGGGGTAAGTACCCCAAGTCATCCAAACTTAGACCATTGTAGTCAACTAGAGTAGTGAAACCCATGGTTTTGGGGTCCCCCAATTTTTAGGGTGATCATTTCGAGACCGGGCCTTGCTGAGACTGCATCATGTGTTATCATAAATGGATCGTGACTATGTTAATATTATGGGCTTTAAGCATTACATGAAAAGTCTAACATATTGTCTGTATATATATCTGTATCATATTGGATGGATCATGATGGATCATGAACATTATCCGTTAATTTTCATCATTGAGTATGGTTAGTCATGGATTTTGTGCATGTATTTTTTCCCGCTAGATCTACTATGATTAGACGCAAAATACTGTACCATTTGAAACTTCCAGATGCATCTAAACATTACAAGGGATACATGTTAAGGAGTCATATTGATCACCTTAATGATAAATTAAATATGAGAAACAAAGCCCAACAGATCTACCATTGAAGTCTCTGCCAGTGTGGTGATGTTTTTGTCAGCCGCAGGTGCTTCAGCAGACCATTGCGCTTCTACAGCAATGTCTGAGGCAATGCGGCATGGGTAAAGAATGACTCATTGGTATATACACTTCTATAGAATATTGTTGCAAAATGTCGTGAATAATCAAGAACAATCGGGGTATAGTGGGGTTGTGATGGGAGTATAATGGGATGTAATTGGATAATTCACCAATGCTTCTAGTTTTTGGGTCTGTTTGAAAACGGGTGATACCCCCAAAACAGCCAATTTAGCAAGAACAATGGTGCTTAACCATGCTAAACCATCAAAGATGGAGGGTATCCTATTTGAGACAAACCCATGTGCGAACTGATGTAAACCCAAGAATGAGCTAGATAAGCCAGAACATTAATGAATATGTCATCATTTGATTATGCCAAGACTGGGGTGGGCTCAACAAATAACCTCCCTACTGTTCTTTTTTTTGTGTTGCCATTGCATGCACCACGATTAAGTATGTTGATGATCTAATATGGAAACCAACCTAACAGCTGCAAACAGAATACTTAAAAGGCTGCAATAATCAACGGCAGTGGAGATAGAGCCAACACCAAACATATGAAATGTATATGAGTGACAACTGATTTTTTTCGATCTTGTAAATATGGTAAGGGATATTGAGCACCCAAACTTCTAGGATCATGACTCATGACCAGCTGACAACCTACACATTCAGCTCATAACCTACACATTCAGCTCATGCTGAAGGAAATAGACTCTATATATACCACTTTCTTGTGGGTACAAATGGTCACCCATAACGGCATTCTGGAAAGTGGATTTGGTTATACCATACCTTTGGATGTGTTGATGTTGGGATGTCACGTTTCGGGTGGGGGCATTTGGAACCCCAATAATTTATTTACCCCAAAGTGTTCCAACAGTTGTCAATGTATATGCAGGGCAATCAACAGACCACCATCATCCACCATCCATGCCACATGCGACATTTTTTATGTGTTTTAAACATTTGTGGACAAGCCTTAGCTTGATATGTTAATGGCTTGTATTCTTGCTGCAATTTGTTTTTTATTGTTTTTTTTTTTTTTTCCGGACATTGATACATTTATGAATGTAAAATCATGTGGTTGAACGTTGTGATTTTAGTTTCACCAAAAAGATAGAAAAGTCGTTTGCCACTATTTCAATAGGAATTGACTTTCTATTTTTTGGGGGGGTGCCAGAATTGGCCAATTACTACCCTCTGGGAATTTAACAGTTTGCTATTGAAAATGGCCATAGAAACAATTGATTTTCCCATGAAATAGCATGGCGATTTCCCATAGTTATGTAACAGTTTACCAAGGGAAATGGGTGTACCTTTCTTGGGTTGATAGCGCTCCAGGGACCCTTCCGTTGCTGCGGACGATCTCAGCTTGCGCGAGAGTCACCTTGGCTTCGGAATGGAATGCTCGTTCTGGATGTTGGTGCAGGAGGAGAATGGGATAAACAAATGGTGATTTAATGGATTTTAATGGTGTTTTACTGGGATTCTATGGTGATTCATAGGGATTAATGGGATTTACCCTCTGGTGAACTGTTGCATAACTATGGGAAAATCACCATTTTTCATGGGAAAATCCACTATTTCTATGGCCATTTTCTATGTCGCTACGTTTAATTACCAGAGGGTAATGGGATAGTAAAGGGAGATTATAAAGGAAAGTGGGATAATGCTGGTATGAGAATGAGATTATTAGGTGATATAGATTGATAGAGTAGATACCTGGGTTTGTTTAGTCGGTCACACGTTCTTTTCCTAATGGAAAATCCACATTTAGGGCATCTATATAGGGCATATTTTTCATTTTTTCAGGACCCCTCAAGCAAATCCATGAACAGATGTGCATTTAACAACGCGAAAAAATGGAGTCAGCCAACAAAAACAGGAGCTTCGGCAGCAAGACTGGGAGTTAATATTAGCAATGTATCTGGGGATTACACAATCTACCGTTAAATGAACATGTACAGGACCCCTCACCAATATTTCGGGAATCAAACAGGGCAACGGAAAATCCGCCATAGATGATTTTCCCACGAAAGCTGCCATTTTGTGTGGATTTCCGAGCTAGCCATGTTTGATCACCCAGGTCAACCCATGCCACCGCCTCCTCCTCCTTCTATGCCTCCTGATGCTTGGCTGAAGGGATAAGACATTTGCTATGTTTTGCCCAAAAACCAATGAGGTTGGAATGGTTCAATATTTGGTACTCCCCAACAAAATGGATGATGAAGGCTCAAAGATTTTCCAAAATCAGTAGTCGCCTAAGCCTGAACATGTCGACCCATACCCATGTTTTCGGGGGTAAAGTAGGCCCTGGCCTTAAATCTGATCTTTTGAGTTACTTTTGTTTTTGTTGTCCGAAGGAATCCTGGGATGATTGAGTGGATGATTTTGACCATGTATTGTCAATGTAGATCCACCATAAAGATCCATAAAGTATCACAGAGTAAATGTGCTAGTCCGCTGTACCCACGAGCAAGCCACTTGTGACATGCAGAGATTCCAGCACGGATTTTGGGAAAGGAACCACACATGGATTTGTCCAGCTGGGTGTGGTCTAGATCCACTTCTATCTTGTCGATTCCAATCATTCCCCCTGGCAAAGATAAAGATCTCAAACAGCAAAGATTGAAAGGTTACCATGACCCCTCTTACAAGTTGATTTGACGTGGGTATGTGTCGTACTTGTATGAGTAAACATGGATCTTTGAATGCTAAAAAACATGCTCCAACCATGCGTACGACGTAGCTCAGCTTGCTGATGTGAACATGTCATGGGACACATTATGGTTTCAACATGTCATGTGACATCTTCGATATATGCCAGCTCAAGTGAGCCCGTAGTTTCCAATTTGATTTTCATCCCACCTCGCGTTCACTGAAGATCACCCCACCCTCTTTCAAGAAATCTTTTGACCTCGTTTGGCTCTCCAAGCAGTAGCAAGTGCTACCGGATGCAAGTGCATCGAAACGTCATTTTGCATCGTGCAACTCACCATGGAACCGTCTCAGACGCGGCAGCTGCTATGACCAGATGCCAATAGATCTATGCAGCAGGCCTTGCAACATACCCAAGTCGCATCAAGTCGCTGTGCGGCACTTGTGCAACCAGCTGCCTCCACGCGAGGCAGACTGAGCAATGGATGAGTTTCCTCAATTCCTACCCAGACCGTCCATGGCGCGAGGACTGCTCGTGACCATGTGCATCCCCACTGAGACATAAGATAAGGTAGATTTATTTACATACGATTGAAATTGCTTGAGATCATTTCATAGACCCTGCCAAAATTGGGAAGACCACTTTCCTATTGCGCCATTTCATCCACAACATATTCCAATTGTAACCCTATTGTATCCTCATTACGTGCCCTTATCTCCCTCATAAACACTTTTTGTCAACAAAACATATGGCTAAAATCCCTAAGTGTGACAATTAATAATCAATGTTAATCATAAACCATTGCTTCAACAAACATACGGCTAATATCCGTACGTGTGACAATCAAATCATTACGTGCCCTTATCTCATTTTGTTGGTTCATCATAAATACTTTTTGTCAACAAACATATGGCTAAAATCCTTAAGTGTGATAATCAAACCACCAGTTAAGTTTAGGATTCTACGTCTGGTTTTTGCGGTTCTGAGCATCGAGCCACAGCTAAGGGCCGGGGTCGACAAGCGCAGTTGAGCCCCAGGGAGGAGCGGTCTCCGGTGTGCTGGAGATTCCAAGTGAGCAATGAACAAAACACGATGTCTTTATATGGAGGTTTCCCAAGTCATCAGGGTTTCCTAAAGTGGAGCTACCCCAAAATCATCCATTTTACTAGGATTTTCTATTTGAACCATCTATTTTTGGTATGGATATGTCTGAAAATAGGCTATGCAAACCCCAAAAAAACGCATGTTCTTTGGAAAACTGATGATCATGAATTGGAATTGGGTGTGTTCCCCTGAATTTTCAGACAATACGCCCAAATCATCCATCGAGACCCAGGGTTTTGGAGATCACCAATTTGAAGAAACCACCGTATGATTGTTTTTTTTCCCCACAACTTTGTGTGGGGTTCTTGTTTTTTGCTTTGCACCTTCCGCCTCCGCCGCCGCCTCCTCCGCCTCCCGCCGCCTCCGCCTCCACACACAACATTGTCACACACAACTCTCACACACACACAACATTGTCACACACAACTCTTTCACACACAACATTGTCACACACAACTCTCACACACACACAACATTGTCACACACAACTCTTTCACACACAACATTGTCACACACAACTCTCACACACACAACATTGTCACACAACTTTGTCACACACAACTTTGTCACACACAACTCTTTCACACACAACATTGTCACACACAACTCTTTCACACACAACATTGTCACACACAACTNTTCACACACAACATTGTCACACAACTTTGTCACACACAACTTTGTCACACACAACTTTGTCACACACACCTCTTTCACACACAACTTTGTCACACACACAACTTTGTCACACACAACTTTGTCACACACAACTCTTTCACACACAAGCTTGTCACACACAACTCTTTGACACACAACATTGTCACACACAACTTTGTCACACACAACTCTTTCACGCACAACTCTTTCACACACAACATTGTCACACACAACTCTCTCACACGCAACATTGTCACACACAACATTGTCACACACAACTCTCTCTGCCTTCACTTT
>BGPT01000028.1:69919-91114 GCA_003297045.1 Symbiodinium sp. clade C Y103 | reverse complement strand
GTGTGGGGTGTGAAGTGTGGAGTGTGGAGTGTAAAGTGTGGAGTGTGGAGTGTAAAGTGTTGAGTGTGGAGTGTGGGGTGTGAAGTGTGGAGTGTGGAGTGTAGAGTGTGGAATGNACACGTCCAAAGTACTGCACCTGCCACGAAAAATGAAACGCAGCTTTTCAAAACGACGCGAAAGTATTGCGCCTGCCACACGGAACGACTTTCGTCACGGCATGGAACATGTTGGCCTGTCACAAAGTGCCACACCTGCCACACGAAACGATGCTTCGACACGTTTGAAATGTCTCCAAAATGATCACCTTTGTGGCTTCCCCCATAGACACGGCGTTCCGGAGGCCAAAACGGACGCACATCGACGATATCATGAAACATGTTGGCATGTCACAAAATGCCACGCCTGCCACACGAAACGATCCTTCGACACGTTTGAAAGGTCTCCAAAATGATCACCTTTGTGGCTTCCCCCATAGACACGGCGTTCCGGAGGCCAAAACGAACGCGAGGCTACGACATCATGGAAAACGTTGGCATGNAAATGATCACCTTTGTGGCTTCCCCCATAGACACGGCGTTCCGGAGGCCAAAACGAACGCGAGGCTACGACATCATGGAAAACGTTGGCATGTCACAAAATGCCACGCCTGCCACACGAAACGATACTTCGACACGTTTGAAACGTCGAAAACATGCTCACCTTTGTGGCTTCCCCCATAGACACGGCGGTCCGCGCCAACGAAGCCACATGAAACGAACACAGTCCAACCCCCAGACCCCCAAGGTAAAACGAGAACCCTTTGCTACGCATTCGGGAAAAACAAGTCATTGGCCATTTCGATGGTGAAACATATTGTCCAATCCATGGCATAAAAGGTGGTGCAAGGTGGGGCCCCTTAATTATAAGTTGGTTTATAAAACCCATTAACTATAGTTACATCTACTTATAAACCATAATATACCATAGTTATTGGAGTTAGAAACCAACTTAGCGGTCTTGGGGGCCCCCACATTGTGGGTTCCAACGACAATTTCCGGCCAACCCGCTATCCCACCATGGACGAGGTGCTCTTTGATCGTCCCCCTGGTCTTGTCCATCTCCTTACCAGTCCCCAAAATCTGGGGTGGTGGGGGCTAAGAGAACCACCCAAGAAAAAACATGTTGGATCCATGGTTTATGCACATGTTCTAGTGATGATTTGATGACTTCACAGTCAGGTTTTGCCATGGATCGTGGCGCACTTGCCATGGTTCAATGGATTGGTTTAAGGGAAAATCTACACCGGAAGCCATGGTTTTTACCATCAAATATGGGGCTGTCCTGTAATTTTTCCCTCAAACCAATCCAATGAATGGTGGATGCGATTGTTTTCTTTCTGAAGAACCTGGTGTTCGTGATTGTTGTCTGTATTCTGACACTTTTTGCCCATTTATGTACGAATTGTATACGAATTGTATACTCATATATACCCAATACTGATCAATACTGTATATACTATCAGCTCATATTCGGGAAATTCTCCAGCTGTATGATTCCCACAATATCCATCAATATCGCATCAAATCCCAATGATGGTTGGCTATATCCCCATTCTAAATCATCCTTTACAAATGAGTCTCCCATTCTATCACCATATTTTCCATGGAACATTCCTATAGATTTGTTTCCTATATTCTTCCAATATGCTGCTGTGTTTTTTTCTATATGTTCGTAATTGTTCGTATATGTTTTTCCATATGTTCCCATATGTTCCATGATTTCACGATTGTTTCCCCATATTTTACCACATGTATTTTCCATATGTTTCCTATATTTCCCTAGATTTTCCACAGATTTTCCCCAAAATTTCTCATAGTTTCCCGGTGATTTCCTGCCTTCCCATGACCCAAACAACTGCGTTCTTCCCCAAGCATCGGCGCGATGCCGGCCCAGCTCCAACTCGTTGTCGCAGCGGGTGGTGTTGATGGCGGAGCTCATGTCCTTTTTCGGCGCCGAAAAGCGACAACGAAGGAGGACTTCTAATACAGAGATACATGCTATAAAATATCTATAACATGGATATATATATATATATATACTATGTGCATATGTATATACGTGCATATGATTGCATATGTATATATGTGGATATCTATATTATGTATGTATATAATATGAGTGTAACTTGATAGACATGTAAGATGTAAGATATGTATACCATTATATAACATGGAATATGTATATATATATATACGATATACATTACAAGCATTACATGTGTACATACATATTGAGAACCATGGAGTTGATAGAATATGACATTTTGCATAGCAATGGTTTATGTATGTATATGTGATACCATAGATATGCATGTGATATGATATATTCATCATTAATAGATGAAACTTGCATATTATCAAAAAGAAACTCACAAATACATTAGATTATTAGATACCATAGACTATGTAGTTATACATGACGGTTTGAGAAAAATGGAAGATATGTCATATACATACATATATATATAAATAAACCCTATGGATCCGCGCAGCTTCAACTACTTGGTGTTTTATTTGGATGGCTAAGTACCTTCGAAGTATTTGGATCAAAAGTATATGATATAGACACATGGCAAAACAACTATTATGATGTATTCTGATGTATCCTGATGTATTCTGATGTATTCTGATGTATTCTGATGTATTCTGATGTATTCTGATGTATATATATATATAGTTCTATATAGTTATCCATAATTAGTTGCATTGTCGCATTGGTGGCCCCTTGCCCAATCCATCCATTTGCAGCAGGAGCTTCATCATCACGATCCTCAGCAGCGATCATGTCATGCCAACCATAAATGGATACATATGATATAGATATATATATATATACAAATATTATGGTACCCCCGCCCCCCCCCCCGTAAATAAACTTGGGGTATCTTGGGATTGATTGATCCAGGGATGATGAACATTCAAGTAGAGATGTATAAACAATCAACAAAAAAACTAGCAAAAAGTTGTGTAACCATAAGCCACATATATTAAATAATCATCTATTAAGAATGACAGCTGGAATCCCACACAGTCCTTCTTACTAGTTGAATCTTCATGGTGCGGATCACCATACAGGCACCAGTGGATTTTACCCAAAAGGGGGATTCTAAAAATGGGGGGATCCGCAAGTCACCATGGGTTTCAAGACTGACTCAAATGGTCAAAGTTTGGATGATTTGGGGGTACCCATGTTTTCGGAAACCTCCAAAAAAAAGCAAGAAAAAACCAGAGAATTCTGCCATATCATCATCTATCCCCTTGATTTCTTTCCTGGTTGACCAAACCTCGGGATGAATATCTCAGTGCTGTTGGTTAAACCTGACGTGTCGATCTACGATTCATGGTCCTAAGGCCAGACCTGTCCCTCCTGTGAATGGGTACTTCAAAGATCCTCACTTTACCCTCAGAACTCGGCTTTCCACTTTGCATATCTCTCATTCTTTTTTGGTACTTGCAGACCTGAAGGGTCAAGGTTTTTAAGTTCACCCTATCGCTCAGTCTGAGCATCTACCCCTAATTATTAGGGTTAATATCCACCCTTGCTGAATTACCTTGACCAATCCTCATTGATTAGGCTTCAGCAAGTCTACACTGTAGATGAAGGACCATGTGGGGCCCAGTTTTAACTTGGTTTATAAACCCCCATCAACTACAATCTATACTTATAGATACTTATAGTATGTTATACAGTATCATAAATTCCACAGTTATTGGAGTTATTTGCACCAACTTATAGCTATCGTTTGGGGGCCCCATCCATCAGTCATCCAAGCTTCATCTGGGGAGAAGAAGTTGCAAATCTGCAGCAAAGCCTAGGTCATCCCATTTGGGGGTTTCCTAAAATGGGGGTACCCAAAAATGGATGGTTTATAATGGAAAATCCTATTAAAATGGATGATTTGGGGGTACCCCTGTTTTAGGAAACCTCCATTTTGGATGGATGGATTGAAATGTGACTTGTCTCAACAGCTGGGGCAGAACCCAATCTACTTAAGGATTCACGTCTCTTCGCAGCACTGAAATTTGTGCAGAGGTGTTACTTTTTCTCAGCAAAATTCTGACTCACCATTACCCTCTGGTAAACTAACATAGCTAGGGAAAATGGCCATGCTATTAATGGGAAAATCCACTATTTCTATGGCCATGTTCAATAGCTATTTTTAAACATAACCACAGGTTAAAATGTAAGCCAAGAGAATGGATGGATGACCACTAAAGCATCCAAATTGCCAACTCCCAACTGTCTCCAACGGACACCCATCCAGCTCACTATTCACTGCTTGGTTTGCGGTGATATCTCCATTTGTGTCTATTTTCTATTCCAACAAAGGGATCAGAATATGTATTTCAACCTTTCGCGTCTAAATATGACTACAATAAATGTTATGGGTTACTAATATCCGAAATTTACAATGTTTTTAGTTTTTAAATTTTTAGTAGTCTTTTTGCATTCCCCTGTTGTGGCTGATTTCATTCTGTTAACTTTGTTCTGTAACCTCCAAAGCCAATACAAATCATGGTACACTCACCAAAAATGCATGGCGGAACACCCAAAACTCAGTCCAAAGATATCCACCATTTCTTCCCACGGACGTTTGCATCCTGGATGTGGACATATCCCAACTTGTTTATAGGAAAAAACATGGACTGGGCCCAGTTGCTGCCACCTATGTTTTCTTTCCAACCTCATTATCGATGTACTTGCGACTTTCAGTCTAGTACGGCTCTTTGAACATCTAGGTTTTTTGATATTCTTTAATTCTTTATATTCTTTGAAAAATATGGCCAGGATTTCTGAAAGCCTATCCATGGTTTCCAGGATTTCTGAGATATGTCTGAAAAGGCATCTGGAGTATAATATATTTGACATATTTCTAGTTTGTTTAAGACATGCGTCCAAAATGAGTGAACACCAGCTGAAAAATATGCTGAACATATCTGATATCTGATATACCCTCAAGGTACATCAGAAAATTGAAGCCAACTTGGCAAAAGAGCTGTGGCACCCTCCCCGCGGACCGCCTCCCGATCCTTCACTTCACGCGAGTTTTGGTTCAAGTACAAGGCCCGCTCGCCTCCTTGCACCAGGAGTCACGTTCAGGATACATCTGAATTCTCCAACCAGAAGGTGGGACCAACATTCAAAATGGATGGGCAAAAGGTTTCTCCACCACTAGTTTATGTTACCAAACTTTTCGTGTATCCTAAATGATTTCCCAATTTATGGTCAAGACATGTCAAAGCAATAGACAAATTCAAGTCGTCGGGGGATGTCGGGGTACCTCCAGTAATGAAACATGGCAATGGAAAAACAGACAACTGTTGTCTTGAAGATCATATCATGTGTATTCATGTGGGTTTGTCTGAAAACAGGGTATACCCCCAATAATAGCCATTTAATGGGGATCATGAGGATTAACCAATGGATTTAGAGGTACACTATTTTCAGACACACCCATTTGTTATTATCCACACATCTACAAACAAGAGCATCTTCTATTATTCACAGCTTTGATGTTCAAAGGCTACCTCAATTGAATCCAATCGATCCATATGAAGCATGTCCATCCGCAACCCGGAAGGCTGTGTGCCAATCATTTTTCAGCAAAAATGCGGTGTCAAATACCTTGGTGGTGTTGATCCACTTGAAGCACCAAACTATACCAAGATGAATCCACCAACCTGGTTCCAGCATGTTCCAGCATGGTTCTTTGTGAGTTTTTTTCGCACAGTATTACCCAGTCCCAACCTTCCGAATCCCTTAAGGATCACGGGGCATGCAGTGAAAACTTCCATCCAGTCTCACCTCTGGCTTCCAAGATCAATCTAAGCGCCATTGACCTATGGATCCATATATTCGAAACAATGATATTTAAACAAAAAACCACACATCGTTGCTAGGCTAGACTTTTTTTAGCAGGCCAGAAACATGGATCTCATCACCCTGCCCCCACTCAAAAGAAAGGAATGAGTTCACACACTAGATAAACCATCACAGATTCAGGGGTCATTGATCTGAAAATGATCCCACGTTTAAGGTTTTAAAAAAGCTTGGTGGGTGACATCATCCACTCTTGTTGCTTCAAGCACTCCATTGCAGCATATTTTACCACACCATGTCTTTTGTCGCCTTTTTTGTTGGTTCAGCCGGTTCACCCCATGTTTTGCTTGCTGAATCACCGCCATATGTTTGGTGCTGAGTGAAACCCCACTTCTGGGTAGCACTGACTGGCTTCCAACCCTCGACTGGTCGCAGTGCTCTGCCAAGAAGTTCATGATTTTTGCTGCAAATACTCTTCTGCCCCTGTATAGCCAAGAGGATACTCTCCGGTAATCAAACGTGGCAATTGGAAATCCCCTATAAATGGAGGTTTTAATGGGAAATTTGTCTAGAAATGGTGGATTTTCCATTGCCATGTTTGATTACCAGAGGGTACCTAACACCACCGCAAGATCCCAGATCCGATCTGGCCATATAAAACCCAGAGGTGGCGCCTGTGTGTCGCACCGCAATGAGATGATACTCGATGGGGATCGTGGACCTGAAGTCAGCAATTCCAGCCCATACGCATCTAGGATTTGATCAAAAACCTCAGTAAACTCAAGTACAAATTATGCCCATGGGGGAGAGAGCCTTTTTTTAATAAGCAAACTTTAGGCAATATATCATATGTTGATATCTGTTTTGGCTGCTGGATTTTCGAGACCATGGATAACTTCCAATGCAAAAAACAGAAACCCAAAACGAGATGGAACAGTCATTGCGCAAAATTTTTACTTCAGATTTACTGATAAAGTAACTCTGAAGCTATGGAAAATCACTTTTTTCTTTAACAGCGAAATCACCAATGGTGCATCTACCCTCTGGTAAACTAACAGTTTGCTATGGAAAATCACCATGTTTCATGGGAATTCATCAACGATTTCTATGGCCATGGCTTCAATAGCAACCTGTAACAAATTACCAGAGGGTAAATCTAATTGAATCACCATCCCCATTACATCCCATTAAGTCTCCATTACTTCCATCTCATGAAATCTCCATTGAATCTCATCTACACCAGCCAGCTGTAGGGTATAATATATAAATATATTCAACAGTTCGCCATGGTTTCTAGCTGGCGAATTTTGGATGATTTTCCCAGCGAACGAAACCATAGCTGTTATGGAAAATCACCATTCTTAATGGGAAAATTGCAGCGGATGGACGCCCCTTTTGACTTGATGATACAGGGCTTTGGTGATATGCATACAATCTGTACATACATGCCTGCACCCCACTTAAGGGATGATGCTGCCTGCTTCATTTCTTACAGGCATTTCGTTGGCACCACTCGCAGATTCTCACCGTTTCGTATCCACGAGTCCTCTTGGCCAGCAGGGGACATTCTTCTGCCACATGGAAAACCTCTCGTCCT
The DNA here is from genome assembly GCA_003297045.1 of Symbiodinium sp. clade C Y103. Taxonomy (NCBI): domain Eukaryota; class Dinophyceae; order Suessiales; family Symbiodiniaceae; genus Cladocopium; species Cladocopium sp. clade C. Next base: position 83,658 of record BGPT01000028.1, on the reverse strand, counting down.
TCCAACCACAGAATTCGTTCAAACACCACGTTCCCCTGCCCTTTCATGCCAATCGTTTTCTTGTACTGCACATTCTGACTCAAGCCCTTCGTCAACCTCATGATGTACCAGACACAGCCCAAAAGCATCAATGACTGGATCAGAAGCAAAATGACGATCATCTGGAACAAATCCATGTCGAAGCTGACATACTTTACAAAGCTTCCGACCAGGGCTGCTTTGTCTGCAATTCTCTCAACTGCAAACTCATAGGCGCCCCCACTGGACTCATGTCCCTTGGCTCCATGCACATAGCTAAGCAAAGCCACCAACAGCGCCTTCTTGCTCATGCCGCTGAAGTCGGTGACGTTGCTTGAATTCATATTGGCATCGCTGACAAACTCCTCAAGGTCGCCAATGCCAATCATCTTGCGCAACTCATGAAAACGTGCTGATGGCAATCCCTTGGTTCCTAAGTCTGCCGTGTTCTGCTGCGTGTGCACTGCATGCAAAGTGAACAGTTTTCTATGGAGAGCATCCTGAACCCAAAGACTCTTCACCTCCAGGTGACGGATACGGCCCACTCCCTGCCGCTGGAACACACCCCTGGCGGCACTGGAGTCGAGGTAGACCTCCATGTTCACCGGCTGACCCACAAACGCAAAGAGCTCCTTCAAGAAGAGACCCTCTGAGCAAGCTGCCACACCACCATTGAACTCGGCTTCAACAGATGAAAGGCAAAGCATCTGTAGGCTCCTGGCATACGAGTAGAGAAGACAATTCCCCACTCTGAGCATAGCGCATGCACAGCTCTTCCTGGTCTTCTTGCAATTCGCCCAGTCAGTGTCTGAGTGAATGGTGAGAGTTTGCATCTCACCATCTTTCTTCAACCAAACGCCATGATCTCGGGTGCCGTTGAGGTACCTCGCAAGTCTGTGCAACTTGAACATACTGCCATCGCATGGATCTTTCATGTCCTTGGTCAGCTCGCGCACGCTGAACTGAATGTCGGTGCGGTCATAGGAGAGATACAGCGCAATGCCAGTAGCTGCCCTGTACTTCTTGGCAGCTTCAGCACTCAGCTTTTCTCCATCCTTGACCTCAGTGTGAGGGTAAGGAGTTGGTGCTGGATTGCAAGTCTCAAGACCTAGCAACTTCAGCAGGTCTTCAATGTACTTCTTCCTGGGAGTCAGGAAGATGCCATCCTTGGTGATCAATCTCGTTCTCTTCAAATGACTGAACTGCACTCCCTCTTCCATTGGATGGATCACGGTCTTCATCTTGATGCGCTTCTTCAATGCCACCTCCAATGCTTGCAAATGATGCAATGGACCAGTAGCATAGAAGTCATCCATGTGAACTTCCATCACAACGCCAGTCGTGGAGTTGAAGAACAACCAAGGTGCCGCAAGGCAACGCTTGAAGTCCTCGGCCGAGAGATGGCTTGCTGCCCACTCGACAAACGACTGACCTGCAATCCTCCTCCCATACCATTCTACCTTCAACCGCCATACTTCTCGAAACTTTGGTGGACCATGTTCTGCCATTCTCTTCCTGGACCATTCCTTCGGTGGAACCATGTAGGCCTTCTCTTTGATAGGAACTTGCCAGAAAGCATTCTCGGCGTCTGCGGTCATGAACGCATATCCCATCTTGAGGCCGATGAGATCCACCAATCGTGAAGTGCTCGTACTGGAAGCCACTGCAAAAACATCTGTTCTGGGATCTCCTCTCTTGAACTCCCTGACACAGTATCTGCATCTCACGCTTCCATCTGGCTTTCTCTTGTTCACCCAAGTCGCGTCAAGCAACTTCATGCCGGGCTCATATGGCACGACCTCATAGGTGTCATAGAAGTCCATCTTTCGAAACTCCTCCATCATGCCTTGATGGAGTTCCTCTTCTGAGATCGGCTTGTTCTCCTCATCATCTTCTAACTCATCGCAAGCCTCTTCAACTGCGTCTTCGTCCACGATGATGTCTTCGACCGGTGAAAAGAGTGAGCACACACTCAAGGCTGCTACTCTGGCTTTCTTTGCAGCCTCTGTTCTCATCCTCTTGGATGAAGCTCCTTCTTCAGCCTCAACATCACCTGGCCAGGCTCTTCTTGCAGAACCTGCACGCTCATCTGCTCTTGCCTCAACACCTTCCATGCCGACAGGCTGCTCTGGCTGCCTGCCACTTCCAGATGAAGGATCGCCTGAGACAAGTGGAACGTCATCACCAAAAATGTCGTCCGTGTTGGCTGATTCTTCAACCCTCACTTCTGCCTCCTCAGCTCTGTCGTCTTCTGCCTCACGCTCCTCAGGAATCAGGTTGAGCACAGGCAGTGGCCTTGCTCTCTTTGGCCTGCCAATGGTTGTGCCCTGATCCCAAGGGACACCAATCATCTGACTCATGAGCTCCTTGTTGTGTCGCTTTGTCACATCTGCAAACCTTCTGACCGATCTTGCTGAGATGGTTCCCTCTTCTGTCCCAAGCAGTGTCTCATTGCTTGTCACGCTGCGGCCCAGATAGATCCCCTGTCTCCAGGTCGTGTCTCCTTTGGGGATGATTGTCCTGGAGTGAGATCTTCTGGCCTTGCTCGTTGGGATCTTGAAAAGCACGGTCTCAGCAAAAGGCAAAATGGGTGTGGTATATGCAGTGTCAAAAGCATCTTGGTATGCCGTTCTCTGATTGCCCTTGACAGCAAACCTGCTCCTCAGAAATGAACACCATCTAACCAACCAAGGCCACAGATTGTGAGAGGTGTGCAGTGTGATGCCATATGCCGCTTCGACTGCATACCTCAATGTCAGGACATCTTGGCGCAGGAGCTTCTGAAATGCTCCCATGGTGCCAAGTGACTGTGATGAGTACCTTGGAGTCTCCTCAAAGGTGATCTTCAACCCTTCAGCACCAGGCGCCTTGCCCGAGCGCAATGCCTCAGCTATGTCTCTGACCACCTTCTTGATCACAGGCTCATTGTCGCTTCTCAACTTGACAGTTGTGTAGCCAAGCTGGATGATGAAGGAAGTGATGACCCTGACAACGTAGGGAATGCCGATGTTCTTGGCAGGGATGCAAAACGCTAAACCCATGTTCGTGCCTGAGTCCACGATGGACAGCACGGTGTCACTGCACTCTTCAAAGCTGCTGGCAAGTGCAGTGTTGGCTTTGAGAAATGAGTAGTCCAGCTCAAAATGATTCTCACCCAATTTCTCCTCAGTCTTCTTTCTCTTGTGTGCATCATCGATGCCATGACCCCTGATGCAGAACTCACACCAAGGTTGAGGAGGAATATGGAGAACGTTGTGTCTTTCTCGTTCTTCATCTGTGGGCCCAACTGCTGCTGGGACCAGCTGGACATCTGGCTCTCGACCTTCACGCAATGCCTGCTGCCTCTGGGCATTCTTGTCCATGAAGTCTCTAGCTGCAGCCCTACGCGCATTCAGCTCTGCCTCTGCTCTCTGCAATCTCTTCCACAAAACAGCCTTCTCCCCATAGATGGGTTCACCCAACTCTCGAAGTCTGGCTCTCATGTCTTCCACTTTGCTCCAACCATGGAGCCTTGGTCGATCTGCACGTGCGTGTGCCTCATCTCTGGCAAACGCTTCTGGCAAGGGCACTGCTTCAATGCCCTCATCTTCGTCTGCATCTGCCCCTGCGTACTCCCAGTCATATGCCTCACCTTGAGAGACCACTGGAGCAACAAAGACACCGCACTGGAGATTGCCCTGGACATAGCTAGGAACTGCCTCATCATCAATGATCTTCAGGTAGTATGAATTGTTGTGCATGTAGAGGGGAATCCTAAAGCCCAACGCAGAATGAACAAGACACGGCCGCTCCAGCTCTCTGAAGTCTGCTGCAAACCCAGCCTGGCACATCTTGCCAGCGCTCAACACGTCTTTGCTTGCATTCTGACTAACCTTGAACCTTGTCTCTGCATGCACGTAGAAACCGGCTTCAGCTACGATCTTGTACCTCACACGCTTCTCGCCAAGCTCTCCCAGACATGTGCCTGAGATGCCCATCAGCTTGGCTCCACAAGGTCTTGTGTGAGCATCGCCTCCAAACTGAGGTCTGCACAAATGTTCATCGCTACCAGAATCCCAGAGAAGAAACTTGACTGATCCAGCATGGCGCCTCGAAAGGTCTTCTCCATGCACTGCCATGACCCACTTCTCTTCCTGATAGCCATCTCCACCATCTTCCACATCGGCCCATGGTTGCCTGGCTGCCTCATGGGGATCCACCCAATAGTGGACAGCATTGGTGCTGCTGGCTGCCGCAGGGTCGGTCGACGACAGCGCATTGGTGCCTTTGCCAGCACCAGCACCCTTCTGCTTCTCTCTCTGTGCTTTCTCCTTGGCTAGCAATCTACAGTCTGCCTTCTTGTGTCCCCACTTCCCACAGTGAGAGCACTCACCTTGGAACTTCTTGGTGTACTGAGGCGCTTTGCCTGCAGACTTGTCCCATTTGCTGCCTTTGTTCACTCCCTTCTCGCCTTTGCCTTTCTTGCCTTTCTTGCCCTTGTCACCTTTCTGCACTGCTCCAACATCCATCGGAGCAGGGCCCTTGTCATCAGCTCTGCCAGCATCACCTGCAGATGTGTAGACAACACCGCTCTGCAGAAAGTCCCTGACAAACACCTTGGCTCTGGTGTAATCTGAGCCAATGGTGGAACTAGCCGTCCGCAAAGCTGCCCGGACGCTTGGAGGAGCGTGTTTCATCAGCACTGCAATCTTCATGGAATTGGATACAGCCTCCTGAGACTGCACTTCATACCTTCTGATCTGCACTTCCCATGTTTCTATGGCTTCAAGGAACTCAGCATCCCTCACATTCTCCCATGAGGGTGCTATGATGCCGATCAACATCGCAGTGTGACGACCCCCAACACTAGGCTCATACGTCTCGCAAAGCGCTTTCCACGCCTGAAAGCCATTTCCAGCCTCGACGTTCATCATCACCTGAAGCGCTCTGCCTTCTACGCTCTGAGTGAGGAGGTTGAACAAAACAACTGCCTTTTCCTGAACTGGCTGGGACAGCGAGGCAAAGTCTATGTCAGTATGCCTGGACGCTGATTCACTTGCCTTGATCAGCCTGCCATATTCTACATCCAGCAAACAGAGATAGCTCCTGGCCACAAATGCCCATGTGGGCCAGCTGTCCTCTTTGCCATCAAATGTCCTTAGTCTTCCAATGGCCTTAGTGTCGATCAGCTGGGTGACAGCTGCTGTTGGAGACACCGGGTCAGTCAAAGCTGCATCAGCAGGAGACTGGAACCCGCCAGTGGACGGCGATGCCATGTGCGATGCTTGCCGCCCACAGTTTGGGCCTTATGCCGTGCCCACGCCTTCTAAGGACTTACAGGGTGTCCTCCACGCTGACGCCCAAATTGGGTCTAACACAGTCTTACAGGGGACCTGGAGCCAGAGCCCTGGTAGGGCTCCGCTACCATGCAGCGGATGGACGCCCCTTTTGACTTGATGATACAGGGCTTTGGTGATATGCATACAATCTGTACATACATGCCTGCAAAAATCCACTATAAATGGCCATTTTCAATAGCTATGTTAGCTTACCAGAGGGTATGTTGGTTTTCGATCTTCCAAACCGGGGGGACCTCGCTTCGCTGACCACTAAGTGACACATCCAGGTCATTGGAGCGAACGTACTCATCCAGGTAATGCCTAGGGCGACGGGTGAAAATTCCGAACAGCCGAAGGCGATGGAAAAATCACCGGTTTTGAGAGGTTTTATATGGTTTTATATGGTTTTATATGGTTTTATCCCTTTTTTTTATGGGGATTTTACTGCGAAGAAAGCAACAAGCAATGGTAATATCATGGACGGAACGATGGAAAATCACCATTGTTAATAAGTAAATCATTGAACTAAATGGCCATGTTCAATAACAAACTGTGAACAATTACCAGAAGGATCCAGAAGGTACCCTTACTCGACTTTTTGGGCGCAATTCATTTTTGTAGACACCTGGGATTTTTCCGAGAATTTCATGGAATTTCATGGGATCTAAAGGCTACTTCAGAACTAGTTGCATGGAAAACTGGAGATTTCACGAAGTGAATGGGAAGAAACGGGAAGTCACCCGAAGTATCCCGAAATGCTAAATGACCGTTCTCGGGTTTTCTATGGTTTTCCAAAGAACATGATCCATTTCTGGTCAATTTTCTGAAGGGTTCATATAGAAAAGAAACTAAACCATTGGTGATGCTGAAGTGAACTTTGGTCCTCCGGGGCTGCTTTGCCATGCTTTGTTAATGATAAAAAAATCCCTTTCCCTGACAAAAACCGTTCTTGCAGACCATATGTATAATATATTTTTCCCTGTATTTGTGGTTGTTTCTTGTTTGCATCAAAGTTGGTCCAATCAATGTCTTGTGCTTGCAAAAACTGAATCTTGTCTGTGTTTCCACAGAATGATCATATGTATCCATGTGTTGCTGTTCAATATTGTTCTAGTTTTCGGTCAAAGCCCCTGGCAAACCCAGCATATTTGCATGTGAAAAAATCCAGGGGTGTGTTGCCGCATAACTTTACAATCCCTCCTTTTTTGCGAACGTTACCGCAATTCTCCTCGAGTTGTTATAGATACTGAGACTGACGATTCCGATCCATACTCAGACTCAAGTTTGGAACAAATCATGGACAATCCTAGATACCCATGTTTAGCTTCTTGGCCAGTAAGTTTATCCCGATTTATAGCAAAGGTTCAAAGCACTAAGCTACTCGGCGGTTCATCCCAAGAATCGCAAGTTATAACCCCAGTTAGTTCACTAGGCTACAGTTCTGGCCCTTTTACCAGTTATAAAGTCAGTGAAATCACACCATTTATGGAATTATACCCCCATTTATAACAATATACTGTATAATATATATATATATCGATCATTATATAACCATTTATATATAGCTGGTATTTTGGGCCTTAACTGTGGCTAGTTCACCACCAAGTAATTAGCCATCCCAGCTTGCCCTTTCCGGGCGCTCCACCAAGTTGCTGCGCTTCTAAGTCGCTGTCCCTCGGAACAAAGACGCGATGAAACCGGGCCTCAGCCGGGACTTTCTTGGGCGATGTCACCCCGATTTCACCGGCTGGGAGGATGTGGTTAGGAAGTGGAGTAACTCCAAATACATACGAGCTATAAGTAGGTGTTCCTCATGAATCAATATAAAACCATGGCCCTCCAGGTACCTGTCACATAGAATAGAATAGAATAGGAATAGGAATAGGAACAGGAATAGGAACAGGAATAGGAATGGATAGGATAAGATAAGATAGATATGTAGACAGAGAGAGAGAGAGATAGAGAAAAATCGCAACTGGAAGATTGATGTGTTTTTCGATGTGTTTTTGAAGCAAATCAGAGGTCTCTGGGACCCCAGGGATCTTCAGCTCAAGGGGCTAAAAAGGACACCTCTGGAGCCGAGCTGATGGTGGGCGTGGCCTCGGGCCGGAGAACTGCTCAAGGCAGCCAAAAATGAGGTGATCGAAGTTGTCACGTTAGCTGTGTCTGAAAATGAGCGGCTCTACCGGTATATACCTCCCAATTTATATGATTTTGAATGGTTGTTAGAAGATATGAAAACGCTGAGAATCCAATCGAAGGTAGCCTATAATTCAGACTTAAACCCATATGGCACCATAGGGAGATGATGAAGTCCATCACAAGGTGGGAGGAACCCCGCAGTGCCGAGTCAGGAACCGCGAGACTCTGTCTAGTCTCCCAAACATAGAAGTCGGTTAAGTGGGATCATCATCCCAAATAGGAAAAAATAGAACATGTTTGGAACCATCAACCAGACAAGAATGGTGATAATCAAAATTCCAAATTTAACTTGGGACAATGATAGATTTTGTCGCTTGGGATAGTTGTTTGTTTTCACAAAAGAAACACACGTGGTGATTAGATACCAAAAACATGAACCTGATCCAGGTCCAACAATCCCAAAACTGGATGATATAAGCAATATATCGACCAAACATCAACCAAAAACAACAGTGATAGACCAATGCTGGCATGACAAACCAGTGCACAATTGAGGGACTAAGATTCATCAAATTGACCAAACAAAAAACATACCATGATCCAAACATCCAAACATCCAAAATTTGGATGATTTATATAAACATGATTCCATGGTCATGTAACCATAATGTCAACAACAAAAAAATGTGGTGGAATCTGGAACATGGGCATATCGGGATATGCTACGACGTCCTGTGACCAATTGATGTATATGTACATATATATATATATATATAATGTATATTCTTTACACATAACATCATATCTGCCATGGTCAAAACCTGGTGTATGGTTTATGGCCATCCAGACCATAGTGGGAATCCTTACACTGGGTATCTAAATCCCTATGAACATGGATTGATAACCAATCCCTTATATTTATATTGGAGAACAACCCATGTTTTGACCATAACATCATTGACTCGTATCAGGAGATCTAAGCCACTAGTAGTGGACTCTGGGATCGGCTTCAAGCAGCTTTCCAAATGCCAAGGAGCGGTCAGCCCCCAACGGCTTTCAGCTTCCAAACTTTCGAAGTTGTGGAACCTCGCACCGAGATGCTCCAAAAGATGCATCTTGGCAGATGAACCTGTAAAATTCAGAAACATGCACACAGAAAATACACACTGAAAATACATTCTGTTTACACAGAACCCCTTTCAATCACTGGGGTTCATGAATATTCAGGAAGCGATTTTCCGATGGCAACATCACTGGGCAGTCATGATGGCAGCCAGGTTTGCCTGGAAGTCCAAAGTAGTATCATTTGGTGTTAACATGTGTTAACCCTATCTAAGATTGAAACACACATTTGAATTTGATAACCGGTTAACCGGTTGCATCAGGTTCTTTAGACGCCATTGTGGGAATTGTCTGATCAATGCCCATTGTTTCTTGATGGTCAATGATGGGTTTACAGTGGACATAGTTTCACGGAAGTTATGAACTATCCTCTGGTCACTTCACATAGCTAATATGGAAAATCAACACTTTAATATTGAGATAAATCATAGACATGTATGTATGTATGTATGTATGTATGTATGTATGTATGTATGTATGTATGTATGTATGTATGTATGTATGTATGTATGTATGTATGTATGTTGTATGTATGTATGTATGTATGTATGTATGTATGTATGTATGTATGTATGTATGTATGTATGTATGTATAATTAAGTATACTATTTATATATATATATATCATATCATATCTATACATGTTATCGATGACTTACATACAGTCATATTGATTTTCAAAGGGGCCAGTTTCTGTGACTACTTTATGCTAACCTACGGGAGAGTAATCTCATAAGGAACCTGTGTTCAGCCAGGCTTGCAGACCGAGACACAAGATCCGCTCCGGAGTCTTCAAAGAGCTGTCTTGACGCAAACCTCCGTCTTTTGGAACGACACATCTGGGTTTCTCGGAAAATGAAGATAATGGATTATCATTCAACATCTATACCCTCTGGTTATGACTAACATAGCCATGGAAAATCCCCTATAAATAGAGGTTTTAATGGTAGAATCATTCAAAATTAACCATAATCTATTATCGATCATCAATCAAAAAAAGGGGTGGAATCTTGGATGGGAGATCGGATGAAATCGCATGGATTTGTCCGACTTTCCCCTGATAAACCCCATCTCCCAGATTCCAATCGTTCATCACTGTGTAACTGTGTAATATGTTTCCAGATGTTTCCAGTTCCAGGCAATCTTGAGGTACACCACATTTTTTCACAAGCCCAAATAAGTGGTTGACCCCGGGTGAATTTACTGCCCCAGTTGATCTGTAGCAACCCAAGAGCCTTGGATTCAATAGATTCATTTCAGAATACCATCTACATTCATAGATTCTTTGCATATCATTGTAATCATTGGAATTGCGTGGAGTTGCGATTAGTTATTTTTTGGACTTTCCTCTTGACCAAGAAGGAGTTTTGAATCTCCGGTTGACATCAATTGGTGGGTAGTTCTAAGAACCAACAGTGCCACTCGACCGGAAACCCGCAACCAAAATGGATATGAGTCAAGTGACTGTGGAAACCATGGGCCCATACAAAAGAGAAACACTTGTTGCTATTGAACATAAATTTGGGGATCTACCCTCTGGTTATTTAACATAGCCATGGAAAATCACTATTTTTAATAGGAAAATTACCATAAATCATCTACAAATGGGCCATTTTCCATGGCTATGTTAAATAACCAGAGGGTAATATTTGTTTTGGTATAAAATGGTATAAATATATAGCCTATACCGATGGGTGCACGATCTGACCGTCGATTCGGGTGAATTCACGCTACAAGATCCAGCCGATGCCGAGGGGAAAGGCTTGGGATGGGTCAACACCTATAATCACCATATAGTTTCCATATGAGTGGGGAGTCATTCTAAATTCCTAAGTAATTGAATTACATTGAATCACTATACCATGGGAATTCCCATATATCACTGGGTCTATGGAAAAATACCATGGCAATTAGCATATGGACATCCATAAATCCAAGCTCTTTTGCTGAAATTCTACCAGGTTTTTGACTCTGTATGAGAAAGTTCCACTGCTTTCCTTGACGGCCCTTTGGGCGCCCTTGAGGGGTCCATTCAGGTCGATCATCCCGAAAACACCGGCCTTACATCAGCTTTGAGAATGGTGGCATTTTTCTTCGGGGGCAAGCAATGTCGCCATGAGACCCCGTATACTAAAAACATCTAAAAACTGGTTTGTTGACAAAAATCTGGTGGTGTATTTCGGGGTTCCGAATTGAAAGAACCCCCACTAGTATTATACCAGTCATAGTCAAAACCGCACAAGAAATACAAACTCCACGGAGGCAACACCACGTTCCTGAATGGTTTAATTTCTCACTGCAACCATGAGGTTTGCTGAACTGTCACTCGGATTCGGAATGCTATGTTGGGAACATGGCCATTTTTTTTTAGATCTTAAACCAAGATTGGGATGGCTACCCTGGCATACTATGGCATTGGATTTACCACATGATTCTGGACTTTGTCCTTAAACTAACGCACAAGGCACGGGCTGCATCCCGCAGGGCCTTAGGCGCAAGCCCATTTGGTTGATGGGAAGACCCAGCGTTTCTTGAAGATCTATACCCTCTGGTTATGGCTAACATAGCCATGGAAAATCCCCCTATAAATGGAAGTTTCAATGGGAAAATCATTAAACAAAATGGCCATTTTCCATGGCTATGTTAGTCATAACCAGAGGGTATATTCCATGGTTCCCCCTGCAATTCATTGAGTCACCAAAGGCGTAGACCCTTGAGCCATGCAACGCTGCACTTCGAACTGTATTTCATTGGTGACAGTCCTGGAAGTTAAAAACACCGCGATGGTTTCGACTCAAATTCTCATGCGAGTAGATTCGTTTCTATATATATGCCGTATGGTTAAATATGAATTGAATATATATCCGGTTTCATGGTTTCACTTGTGCAACCCCCACCAAAGGCTTCGACTTCCAAAAAACCTGAGACGGTTTGAAACATCCAAAAACAATTGTGGTACCTTTCTCCGTTAAACTCCTTCTCAGGAGGTGTCCAAATGGGGAACTCGTTGAAAGGAAGGTACGGTCCCTTAAAATCAAAAGCGTTAGCTCTACAAAGTGGTGCCCCCCCAGTTACCAGTTTGGTTATGAACATTTATGAACCCATTAATAATAGATGTATGGCCCATAAAGTGCAATTACCCTCTGGGAATCAAACATGGCTGGAATCCATGAAACACAATCAATCTACTTTAAAACCAACTTGTCGCAAACTAGGCCCAAGTGACTCGTAAGGGCTCATGCAGCTCGTCCACCACCAGGCGTTTCCAAGCGAAAATCTCCTGCGATGCCATGGCTGAGCAAAGATGGGAGAAAAACAGATGTGCCACGGTGAAAACATAGTGCAATAATATATGGAATATATATGGTATATATATATGGGAAATATATATATATATGGGAAATAAGAATATATAAAATATGTGGGAAATATATGGGAAATATGTGGGACATATATGGAAAATATGGGGATAAAAGCACTCACAAAGGATGCAATGAGGATATCATGGGGATATCATGTCATGGGATATGCTTCCCTTCATGGGGCCCCTGGTCATCAATCCTATTAGCTGACCTTCTATGACCATCCCACAAAATCTCCATTGACCATTCCACACTGGCTGTGTTTGAAAGTAGGAAAATGTTCATTCGGAAAATATGGTGATTGGATGTGATTGGAGCAACTCCAGTTCATTGGAGATGGATTTGGGGGATATTATCCCTGCGACTTGGCCGGTCGAATCTGGGGGCAAATCACTGACCAAAAAGTGGCTATCAGAAGAGTAGAGGATTCACACAAGGTTTTGGGCCATGAACATGATATGTAAACATAATTGCTTCAATCAATACAATGTTGTCTCCATATGCAATCATTTGTTTGATTTTGTTTGGCTTTATTTGAACTTGTTTGACTCTAATTGATTTCATTGGTGGTGGGACCTCCTTTAAGGTTATCATAGCAATACATTATTTGATAGACAAATTTGTTTTGAATCCCTTCCCCAAAGGAGCTGAACATGTTTTGAATCCTTTCCCCAAGACGACTTCCGCTGGAAAACACACAATGGCTGAAGTGACAATGTTGCAAGAGCCATTGAGCTGTTACGAGGTTGTGGTAAGGTCGCATTTGGATACTTTTTTGGTTGTTGGTGTTTTTTTCCGTTGTGTTCTTTTTTTGGGCCTTTTCTTAGTGATTTTGAGATATTTGGAGATTTTTTGAAATTTTGTTTGGTTCAGCAAAAATTGTAATAAAGAACCTGGTCTCGCAAAACCACGTTTGCAGAAACATTGGAGACTTGTTGAGATATTTTGATTTGTTTCACCATCTATTGTGTGTCTTTTGTTTTTTGATTTTGTGTTCGTTTGTTCTTTGATTTTTGAGATTTTTCCCCATATATCATTATCCCTGAGGATCCTGGGATGTTGGCTAGAATAGCCTTGGTAAGTTGGGGATGCCCACAAACATTGTCAATGGATGGATCTGTCTAGGGATATTGTGGGAAAATATACCCCATCTATAAATCACCCAATCACATCTCAACCAAGTGGATCCATTAATTTCAATAGCACTAACTCCCTATATTTATGGAATCTACCCTCTGGTATATTAACATAGACCCTGAGAATAACTATTTTTAGAGGAAACTAATCTTCCAATCCCTATCCCGGGGCCACAGCTCGCCGCCTTTGTTGCTCTGCCCATTTCCGGGTCTTCGGCTGCACCGTGCGCCCAACAGTTGGGCCAGGGTGAAGGTGGTCCCCTATATGGATCATTTGGGGGTTTCCTAAAATGGGGGTACCCAAAAATGGATGGTTTATAATAGAACCATGGATCATTTGGGGGTTTCCTAAAATGGGAGTACCCAAAAATGGATGGTTTATAATAGAACCATGGATCATTTGGGGGTTTCCTATTAAAATTGATGATTTGGGGGTACCCCTATTTCAGGAAACCTCCATTTATCTATGGGATTCTATGGGCTATTTCAAAGTAGAACATGGGGATCCACCTTCATTTAATTAGCTCATTGGCCTAATTAATAAAAAACTACATAAAAAATCACATTTCCTCATCTGAGGATACGAAACCAGACCAGTGGCCAGTCTCATGTTTACACCTTTGGCCCATGAAATACCTTTT
>BGPT01000028.1:49712-61642 GCA_003297045.1 Symbiodinium sp. clade C Y103 | reverse complement strand
GGATGGTTTACAATGGAAAATCCCATTGAAATGGATGATTTGGAGGTACCCCTATTTTAGGAAACCACTATGTCTCAAGATGACACTTTACGGAAGAAAACATGAGGCCACCTCATTTTCAGACATCTCCACAAGTATATATTTATATATTAAGTTATATCATCCCAGTAACACCTGCTATATATATATATATATTAGATAGCTTGAAACAGAAGCCAAAGATTCAACTTGGCCGAGTCCAACTTTGACTCCCATNATATCATCCCAGTAACACCTGCTATATATATATATATATTAGATAGCTTGAAACAGAAGCCAAAGATTCAACTTGGCCGAGTCCAACTTTGACTCCCATGCCACCAGCTCCGACAGGCGCTGGGCAACTGCGGTGATCTTCGAGGCAAGCTGGCGGGACATCGGCTGGATCTTCTTGACTTTGGGGGCTGGTAGTGCCTTTGGACCCCCCTGCGGCTTGATGCAGCTAGCTCCCAAACCACCCATCGCAGCCACATCATCCTTGAAATTGGACCTTATCTGATACCATAGGGGGTGAAATAGAAATGCCACACATAATACCAAGATATACTAATAAANCACCCATCGCAGCCACATCATCCTTGAAATTGGACCTTATCTGATACCATAGGGGGTGAAATAGAAATGCCACACATAATACCAAGATATACTAATAAAATTGGGGAGCTATATCATATATAGGTAATCGATCACCAGCATGATGTTATCACCAGCATGGGACAAATCCTGAAAGCAAGAGCGCAAGGGATGTATCCCTGGGGTCAAACTAGGTGATGATCCTTATCCCCCTTAATGTACAATAGATTGGACTCCTGGGGGGATAGTACTATNAGCAAGAGCGCAAGGGATGTATCCCTGGGGTCAAACTAGGTGATGATCCTTATCCCCCTTAATGTACAATAGATTGGACTCCTGGGGGGATAGTACTATACAATTCAAGATACAGGATGGCTCTGGAAGCACTGGCATCAATGCCACCATCAGCATCCAACCCCACAGCCAGGGCATTAGTATCCTCCGTTTCGCATTCCATGGAGTCCCAAATTCTGAGCAACTCAAGGTCCTATCAGGGCTTTAGTGTGTTTTTTTTTTATTGGCATCAGTGCTCCAAAGGGACAAGATAGAATGCTAAGGGATTCAATCGTTTCAAAAAGGGAAGGCTCATCACAAAGGGTTCTACTGTTTCTGAAAGTTGGTGGAGTTGAAGGGCGTGAATAAGGGTGCTTATTCACGCCCTTGACATGCTAAGGGATTCAACTTGAACATGGGACATTAAATAACATTGCATCAAGTTATTGTTTGATCTGCATCAGTACCACAGGGCAATGTTTTGATGGGAAACTGTTTGATAAAAAGGTGTGATTTGAAACACTAGTGACTAGTGTCCTGTTGGCCTTTGACATCAGGATGTTCCATCCAGTAGGTGTTCGGGTCATCAACTGCCTTGTTCTGCTGCATCTTCTTCTTCTCATCATAGATGCTGGCAGCGACAATTGGTCCGAACTTGTCCCTCACATCCTTGTAGGTCATCATCTTGTGTTTGCCTCGCAAACGGGTCTCCCTGCTTCGTGTGGTCCTCAAGTAGAAGCTGCAATCCAACCAAGACTCATTCGATTGGACGTAGTCTTCAAACAAGCTCTGCAAAAAGTCCTTTCCTTGGCTTATGATGCAGGAAGCATCCCATTGGAGTGTCTTAAATTGGGAGAGCACACATTTTCTAAATGGCAGTTTCCCATAAAAAAAAGATAGATATTTGCCACACATAGACAAAATTGTTTTGTTTGTACCACTAAGATACGTTCAGGCCCCTGCTTGCGAGCATTGATCAGCTTGATGATTTCATCAGGGCACGCATTTCCTGCAAATCAGGGGTAAAATCCCAAGATATATATTTGGTTTGTTTTGGTTTGGTAATATTCTTCTCTGGTTATGGGGACCTCTTCAGCACAAATGATCCTTTCCCAATCACCTAATATATAATTATACATATAGCTATATGGCCTGAACATATCCCAGAACTCTGTCCTCGAATCTGCCGGTTGAACCGCATTCGAGAATTGTGCTTCAAGCGACCCACATGCTCTTCCACAGACTCCTGCCTGCCACCTGGGCCGATGAAATGGACATTGCCATCAGATCGCATGACCACATCAGGGTCATTCCTCCAACGCTCCTGAATTTCGGTGAGGTTGTCCTGGTACCCAAGCTCCAAGTTGGGAGCATGTTGCACTTGCAAAGCCTTCAGGGCTTTTACAAGTTCATATGATCATGCATATGTACAGCACCAAGGTGAGATCAAACAGGCAAGTCTGAGGACAGAGTTCTGGGTGTATATATATATATTTTTTATATATTATATATCAGTAATTTGCATTATATCCCAATGGCCCACTGACAGAACCCTACCCATACCCATACCCATCATATAATTTGAATTTGTATTTTTCAATACACACACCTGCTGCTCGAGCTGGGTAGTGTCCAACCGATTGAGCACCTCAACCCCAGCAGCCGTCGGCACGACAGGTGGCTTTCCAGCTGCATCAGCATTGGCAACCAGCTGCTCAGGACCCTGCTGGCTAGGACAGCTGGTCGGCTTCTGTATATATAATTAATTGGGAAAGAGCCAATCATTCAGAATACCTTGTGAGTTGCAACACTTTGGAAAACATGATGGGTCTGCAGATAGAATTTAAAAAATGACAATGCAATCCCGGGCCCAAGAAACCATCATAATAAATTATATAATAGGTCAGATGCATCTAATTTATATTAAGGATTTTCCCTTGAATTGGGGTTACAAACTTAATGGGGTGTTCCAAATCCCATGTTTTGACAGAGTGATTATTTGAAGACATCTCGGGGTTAATTTTATTTTTTTTGGAAGAGTTTGGAACTGATATCTGTGACTCGGAAGTTGAACTTAAAGCTTCAAAGCCTATACCAACCCCCACCTTCGCATCAGCATCTCCACCAGCTGGAGCATCCATCATGCCACCCTTGTCATCCCCACCACCATTGGCACCATTGGCACCAGGGACATCCATGCCACCCTTGTCACCCATGCCATCAACATCCATGCTGCCCTTGTCATCCCCACCACCATTGGCACCATTGGAACCATCCATGCCACCCTTTTTCTCATCCTCCAACAACCACGACCTCATCTCAGTCATGATCTCCACCATCGATGGGTCCTCAACCATGGTCTCATCCAGGGTCTCATCCGACTCGAAGCAGGCAACCACTTTGACCATGAAGGCATCAAGCACATCAGCTGCATCATTGACAGCTTGTTGGGCTTTGGAAACCTGCAGCTCCTCAGCCTGCAGCTTTTCGCATTTCCATTTCTCCAGCCTGGCTGCATCAACCTTGCCCTTCATGCTGACCACAGCCTTGTCACATCGGGTCGAAACATCAGCGAAGTTGGCCACAGCAGCCTTCGAAGCTTCCTGAATCTCCACAAAGTCATGAATCAACTTGAGGGCTCCACCAACAAGATGTTGAGCTGCCCCAGCACCACCCTCATGATCATTGCCTTCATCTCGAAACCACTCATAGGCCACATGCTTCGCATCCTCCTGGTCCCGGCTCTTGCTCAGCGCATCAGCCAAAGACAAGGATGGTGATGGAGTCGGTGATGGAGTTGGTGTTGTAGGAGACTGGGATGCCATCATGCCATCACGAGGAGCAGAATCAGTCATCTGCTGCGTTGACATGGAGTCCAAGCTTCGCATCTTCTGCTTGGCCTCATGCTGCAGGCATAGCAGCAGCTCAAGGGGAAAAAAACATATATGCGGAAGTTTCCAAAGGAACTAAAACAGATAATTTTGTTATTTTTTGGGATACTGTAAGTGGATACTAAGTTACCCCCACCAACTCCAAAATTGATTTTCCCATGAACCAGGGAGTGGAAAATCATTCCAAACATGATTCTTGAAACCCCCATTGAAGATAAAATTGTTTTTTAGCAACCTAGATACACTCAAGCAGTCAGCATCAGATGGTTTCCCACCACCTGACTGACCTGGGGGGGTGGGCTCAACTTTGACCTTCTTGGCATCGGGGCTCTTAGCCTTCATGGGCGACACACCAGGAGGAGGATTCGCAGGTGGTGACTTTCTAGCCGTCAAGGGTCTCATAGGTGATGCTGGTGCAATTGTACGGACTGGAGTTGGCACCGTCTTTCCACCTTGATTAATTAATCAGCAGGGACCCATGGATAATATAACAGGATTCATGGCTGATTTTAGGAAACCTCCATTTGGCCATTGGATGTTCAGTCAGTATGATCAATGATACCACCAAATTAAGATATGTGTCATGATGGTTGGTCATTATCTTGATGACCATGTTGCATTGTCACATCAACCATCAGCCGGAATATGCAACTTTTACATATTATTAAGATTTGATCAAATATTGCTGCATATATATATGTATATATATAATATATACATGCCTATATCCCATTCACTGCATCCCCATCAACCTAATATATTCACCAAGATTCTTTGCAAATGACCAATGCGCTGCTTGATCATATCCATCTCGCTTTCCGCATCGAACCTTTCCTGGGAGGATTTCGATGTAGTGCGTCCAGCTTGAGCAGCATCACCCTCAGCCTGGAGGTTGCAGGGAAATATCAATGGGAAAGGAAAACCCAGAATAGATGCCATAGCCCAGCCAGAGATAGAGGATGGGAATCACAATCCATAAGGCAATAACAATCCATTAGCCAGCTATTTAGTGTCCCTAGGGGTACCTGGGTCTTGCACCATAACCATATAGCACAAGTGTCATACTCATGGAATGCCATCACTGATGGGAAGCTACAATAACACTGTCAAATTGGAGGGTCCACCCATGTTTGTAGCCTTTTTCCACCCCCCNCCATGGCTCCTAACCAGAGGGAAAAAAGGATCTCAAAATTTTAACGCATTTTAACGCACAGAAGTCCCTGAGAACGCGTTTTAACGCAATTTTAACGCAATTTTAACGCGGGGCCATCTGGGATTTTTTGGGATTTTCCTACCTAAATTTATAGAAATTCACCAAAAATCATGTTTTTTTGGGATTATAATTATACAAATCTCAGTTTTCTGGATTTTCCTCCCCAGACTTATAGAATTCTCTGTTTTTTCTGGATTTTCCTCCCCAGATTTATAGCCCCAAATTGAGCTATAAGAAAGCTATAATTCCTAGATTATAGAGACNCAGACTTATAGAATTCTCTGTTTTTTCTGGATTTTCCTCCCCAGATTTATAGCCCCAAATTGAGCTATAAGAAAGCTATAATTCCTAGATTATAGAGACTTGTGGGATACGGTACATATGAGCTCTACAAATCATAGTTGCATATCCCATGTACTATACTTTGCCATGATCACCCAGGTCACATTCACCTAATTAGTACTGCCAGCCACATATTATGAGAGCTTCAACATCAAGTTTCACAAAATGATATGGTGTTGCTGGAATAAATCCATTCTTTAACCCTGAAGGGCAACATGATGCAACAACCACTGCACAATGGAATGTATANTATAGATAGTGCATACCCTACAGACTATATACTCTATGGGCATCTATTGAGTTAAACTCTTTAGCCAACTGTGAAGAACCAGCGACTTGGTGCATCCCCCGGGGTTGCGTCTTCAAGATCGGCAAGAACCCTCTGGTGGAAACCCATATGATGGCAAGGTGGCTATCATGGATATGGGCCATCANCTTGGTGCATCCCCCGGGGTTGCGTCTTCAAGATCGGCAAGAACCCTCTGGTGGAAACCCATATGATGGCAAGGTGGCTATCATGGATATGGGCCATCATTTGACCAGTGGCCAGCGGCCCAATGGCGCCCGTCACCGATGACAGGGAGCATTTGGCACAGAACTCGGCCAAGCACTGCCTAAGCTTGGCAAAGCCAACCTTCGTTTCCACCAATCAAGTGGCCGTGGAACAGGGACTCGACCTTTGCAGACCTGTCCCATTTCACTGTGCTTGATCCGTTGGCTCGCAGAGTGGAACTGCAACATCACCAAGTCCGAGCAGGTTTCAACAATCCAATATAGCCAATTTTAGCAATGCCCCAACAAACATTAGGTTAGATCCCAACAAACAAAAGGTTTGGGCATTGGCTGAGTCAGCCACTTTGGTAAATATTTGAAGCGTACATGTCAAAAGAAAAATCCACAAGGGCCCACTTTGGTGGATTGATCTTGCAATTGGAGGGCTGAACATTTGCTTAACATCCCACATAATTCCACTTTAAGATGATTTTTTTGATGTCCCACCTAGGTCCACTGCAGTGTAATTACAATGGTCCCAAAGAATGCTGCAGCACAAAGCTTCATTTTGGTGGATTATTTTGGCAATGTCTCAAAATAGCAATGCTAGAAACCTATTCTTTCTAGTTGAAAACAAACATTTTCAAGCATCTAGTTGAAAACCTACCTCACACCTGTGTATGTGTATGAGTATGTAACTGTCCAAAAACCTACCTCACACCTGTGTAAGAGTATGTAACTGTCCAAAAACCTACCTGACACCTAACTATGAGCAACTGTCCAAAAACCTACCTGACACCTAACTATGAGCAACTGTCCAAAAACCTACCTGACACCTATGCATGAGGAACTGTTTAACAACATCCCATGATGTTCCATAAGTTGGTGGATTAATCAATTAGCTAGCCTGGGCTCCTCACCCCCGTTCCCCTGTCCTCTATAGAGCTCCCAAGCTTCTTCAAGAAACTTCGCTGGCCCAGGACTTCTTTGCTCTTTGATCTCAAAATCTCGCAAGGTACCACGGATGGTTTGGAGCTGGTCAGTGGTTTGCATGGCACCTCCCCCAAAAGCACTAGATGTAGGAGATTTTGATGGGATCCGGAGCTCATACATATTATATCAAATATAGTTTTAATTCAATTATACAGATAGTAATATTAATTGATCATATATATAGAATGCAATCATATGAAAAGCAAACACTGATTTGGAACCTATCCCAATGTCACGGGGCAATATGGGTATGTCTCAAAATGAGGTGCCCTTTTTGATACAAAAGTACCCTAAATTTTAGGGTACTTTTGTATCAAAAAGATCACCTCATTTTGAGACATACCAATATTTCAATCAAGGTCGGATATTAAACATAACATGGTCACCAACAAATGTCACCCACTGGATGTTGCCTAACTTGCATGTGAAAACCCAAAGGGAAATAAACCTGCAGTTTCACGGAAAAATCACATGCATGATCTTATCAATAGAGTATTTTAGCAGGCTATTTTGGGATTTTGGAATCAAATCAACCAATTCAACTTTGGAAGCGGCATGCTGCCTTGGAATCTTAAAGGTCCGCAAAACGTGTCTCATCTTTGTCCAAGACTGGCAAACAGTTGAAGGGCCATTGTGCCTTAGAATCCTTCAAGTGGCCATTGTGCCAGAGCCGGGCAAATGGAGGCTACTTCAGAATTCGGAACTCTCTTTCCAAGATGATGGCCCACAAATTTCCAAGATCGATGGTACCCAGAAAAACTTGGAGAAGCTACTTGTCGAAGCACTACAGGCAGCCAGTGCCACCACGGATGACCAGCAGGTGGTGGTGCAAACTCCAGCCCATCACATTCCCACAACCATCTTAAACCCTTTTATTGGATCAAATTTAAAGCTATAGTGGATTGTTTTGGGGAAGGTACTCCCTCGGACCTGATTTTTTTTGGCAAGAAAGCTGATTGTTGTCATCCATCGACACAGCATAGCCCCAGGAAGCTGCAATTCAGCAGTGTACAACTTGTAAGCATATTATCAGGTTGCCACATCCTGAAACAAAATAGCTATTTCAGTGCAGCCCCTAGGAATGCCTTCAGGCGAGATATGAATTACAAATTCCCCACATAGTTGTAGGTACCGGTAATATTGTACGCATATAAGGCCAAACAAGATAGGATCAGATGTCATCATAAGATTGATTAATATATATATATATATAATATTTTATCAAACTAAATTTCCATATAGTCCCTAGGCCTAATTGTCAAAAACAGAGGATTATCTCATTTGGCCAAACTGTTCAGATACCTTTCCCTGGCCCGCATTCTGGCTTCTGGGCATGGTCTGATCTGCATCGGAAACAACGGATCAGGCTGAAACATCCCTTCAGCAGCAGCTTGCTTCAAGAAGTCCAGCAGGGGTCCCAGCGCAGCATGATCCCAAATCTCAGGGTCCATAGGGGCCTTGGAGCCAGAGAGCACAATTGGGGAACCAAATCAGGAGGGTTGTGCAAGAGCACTATTGCAGTCTGTGGTTGTCATCAAACACATTATGGTACTATGAAGGTTTCCTATGATTGGGGTACCCCCAAATCATTCAAATTTAAACGAGCTTGGTGTTGAAATCCACAGTTGTGGGGAACCACCATTTCAAGAAACTCCCTTATTTTGAGGGTCCTCACACACATGTGAAGTTCCAATGCCAAGATGTCTTGATATGCCATTCGACATTCATTTTTCAATCCTATGATCAGTCTAGCAAGTAAAATAAAAGGATTAGATAATGTTTCGTACCAATGGATGCCATTTTAAGTACATCAATCCGGCAGCACCAAAGAAAAATCTAGAAACTATGATTTGGTGCATGGCCAGGCATGTCCAACTCAAGTCCCAGGTAGGAGCTGTTTTGGCTGCATGGGTGCTGGACACAATTGTCCTACACCCCAGCAGCCAAAACATCGCCTGAATGTGGGGTTTCTCAGCAATTTGCTTGGGGGTTGCATAAGTGAAGATTGTTTTGAAGTAATCAGGGGATGGTGTTAGCCCCAACCCATCCTGTTAAATCCAAGTCAGTCAAGCCACCTCTCTTCCATGGATCACCAAATTATGCAGATCCGGTGGCTGCAATCCTTTTTCCTCGGACAGATAAAGGGAACAGGGAAGGCCCCAGAAGTGGCATGGATTGAATGGGTCAAAGCAGAACTGATCAAGTCATGGCCCTAATAATAAAAAGAACTCCTAACAGCCCATCAGAACTACATGGGATCAATGACCGCTGGAAAGACCTAGCCTACTTGATAATATGGAACAAGTTGGATCCTGGCCCATAACATAATGAGGCACCCAACCACCCAGAACTCTTAAGGATAGCTTCAGCTGCACAGTCAGAATGAAATTCAGCAATCGTCCGGCCAAACAGCACTGGATAACTCTGTGAGCTTGAAAGATCTTTTCCACCACTCCTTAGATAGGGCAGTAAAGACCTGGCCCATTGGATTTACTTGAACAGCCAAATATCAAAATCAAATTTGGTGCAAGTCATCAGTCATAATGTGTGGGAAACCAAAAAAACAAGACCAATGGCCAATGAAATCCCCAACCATTGATGGGTATGGATTTCAGGTATAATAGATTAATCACTAACAGCTAAGGGTCACTTGGGCACGGTTTGAAACCTTTCCAACGGTCTTTTTGACCATTTCCTTCCCTTCACCTCGCTGCTGGATGATATGACGCATCTCCGGTGTCATTGGGCGATACAGTCTGGGAGCCCAAGGCCTCAGAAATCGGAGTATGGATCCTTTGTCGCTCCCACCAAGCATGTGACCAAGAGGTGGCGATGCATGTGGAAAGATTGCTCCCGGTACATCTGAAGTGGGTGTGCCCCAGGATGCCACATTGGAGCAAGTTTCAGGAACATTACAATGACTGGCGCTTCAACATCAACCAACATGGACAGGGACATCCAGAAGATGATCGTACTAGTACTCCTTGGTGCTAGCATCCTCTAGTATATATATATATATATATATTATTACCATAACTTATTCCAGATTTATTCCAGAATATATATATATAATATATACATATTTCCCCCCATTCGGCCATGTCACACATTTGATAGTGCCAGTTGAGGCTTTGCAGAAAATCCTCCATAACATCCCATCCACCTTCAGGGATTGGCAGGTCAGTTGCAATTGTCATTTTTGTTTGGGTTTACATGAAATAAAAGGATACCAAAATTCTTGGATGTTTCCCAAACCTACCCAATATATATATAATATTAAGTAACATTTAATATATTTATGAGATATCGATATTCTCTTTAAGAGCAAACCTTTACCCAGCCCCACCAGAAAGTTCGATGAGATCCAATCAGATCCGGCATGCTTTGAAGATAGACAAAGAAGGGAAACTTCACAATGGCCGAGCGCTCCGGGGACTCCACAAAGTAAAACACCGATCGGACAATAGCTAATGCAATGATCATGCAAGCTCGAAGGCATACTTGGTTTCCAGTGACCACAAATGGATATCGGGTGTCACCCAACGGAGTTTCCCAATCCCTGCCATGTTGGCTTGAAGCCATGTAGCCAAAGGAATTGCAGGGGATTGCAAGGGTGGCAAGTCCCAGGTATTCAACCCGAAGTAGGAGTTGAACAGCACGAATGTACCCCAGGACACCGGTCATATCTTCAAAGACTGGTTGCCTTTCGCAATCAAATGGTTCCCTTGGTTAGATTGATGACTCCTGGCCATCAAAAAAAATGTTTGCTAGCACATGCATCTATACCCTGATGGATACTTATGTGGATACTTAAGATATAATTTACAAAATGGATAATTGCTATTTTTTTTAATGTGGGTATGTGGGAAATCATGGATACTGGTACCCAATGATGCCAAGTCACCCAGTTCGTCCAAGGTCACCTGATGGGAACAGAAAGTTAAGTATGATGAGGCCCTGGGAACAAACTGGAGACTGGAGGGCTAGAGAAAGCTGGTGATCAAATCTATTTATTAAATCCATATCATCACATCACAAAGAAATCCATAACAATCAGCTAGTTGGATAGCCCCCAGTAGCACTGTGCTGCCAAGTGGCGAAACCCTCGCACCACACTTTGTACCCCACTGAAGTATTCCACCACTGCCAAGTCCTGCAGAGTGATTTTTGCCGGTCAGGCCATTAATAGCTACCACAAGACTCCTTGGCTAAGTCTTCCTCGGGGAAAGCCTTTTTAAAGTATTGCCTGTCAGCATGGTTATGGGGCATATTATGTTGAGAGAGGGTCCACTTATTGGGGGTATTCATATATATATATATATATTAGGATAAATTAATTGATCAAATCATCATAATCAGTATATATATATATATTGTACATAAATAACATCCAGATCCAAACACAATACCCACTCCCGGGCCCATTCCGGTCCCTTTGCTCCAACATCATGTTTTGGCCCACAAAGTCCGCCAAATGAATCCTGGGCATGATTGGAACAGGGGCAAATGGAAAAATTATATATGCCTGGAGTTTAGAGGTGGGTTTTTCCATTTTGGGGGAACCCTACTTTAAGAAACATTCATATATGACACAGCAATTTCAATTGATCACAGTTTACCCAAAAAATCAAAAGCCATACCTAGGATGGGGTAACCTACACCACGGGGTAGCATTCAAAATCCCATCATGTGTGACCATCTTCAATAATATAGGAGTGATAAACAGGGGCTTTGAGAAGAATCCTGAGCGACCCCATGGCCAACTGCCAATCACACAATAATATATATATATATATACAACAATGGCGTGGTTCACTGCATATGTGGTGTCAAATTCCTTTGGAAACACCAGGGGCCTTTATGTATATATTATATTAATATTAAATGCTGATTATTTTTGCTGGCTTTTATATATATATATATATATGTTCAACAAAGCCAGCAAAATAATCAGCAGATAGACACATTCCCTGAATCAGCCATACAGCCCAGTGGCAGGATTGGAGGCACATGCAATGCGGCCAAGGCTGCAGACTGCAGAATACTCAGCTTGAGGGATCGCCGAGTCATGGCTCCAGTGGCTTCTTTGGGCATGGTCGATTAGCTGATTGGTT
>BGPT01000028.1:30669-49686 GCA_003297045.1 Symbiodinium sp. clade C Y103 | reverse complement strand
TTTGTTTTTTTGGGCCATCATATCTGAGGACAAGGGGCTCAGGGTTTCCAGACCTTAACAAACCAAAAACAATCAAGTGGAGGTTTCCTAAAATAAGGGTACCCTAAAATCATCTATATATTTTAAAAGGATTTTCCATACATTATTAACCATCCATCTTGGGGTACAATATTTTAGGAAACCACCAACAATCAACCAGGAATGGCCACCCTTCCAAAACTGCACAACCTGGGTCCCAGTTGGTTCTAGTGCCATATGATTAAATCACATCCCTAGTAATAATATTAAATATACAATATATATATATATATATATTATACTTATATATTTATATATAATATATATATAGATATTAGGCTCAAACCCAAGCACGGTCAAGAGGAAGGCACCTCGAGATGCGTCGCTGGGCACCAATGCAGTGCTGCTTGATGAACTTGCACTTCCTCTCTTGGAACCTGCGCATGGGATCAGTGTGGCAATGCCATAGATGTGCAATTTGGGGCATGCATCAAATGTGGTGAAGATGGGTCCAAACTGAAAAACAAAAACAAAATGCTGTTTGGGGAGGTGCCTGTTGAACTCCACAAATTTTGAACTGATGACCCTATGGCCAGAACAAAACCCACAAGCCACCCTGGTGGCATTTCCCTTTTTCATCCTACGGAAGCACACGTTGAGATCAAAACGCGATGCTGCTAAAAGCCCTGCAGGTCCGAGCTTGTGCAATGTCAAGCTAAGCAGCACTTACCAATCCATCAGCTTTGAAACATGTAGTGATGCAATTTTCACAGTCTTCTCAGACCTCCCTTTCGGGCGGAAAATGCCAAAGTCAAGCCAGCACATGACCATATCAAATCACTGGGTCCTAAAGAAACCCAGGGTTCCGAGCTCGAAACAAAGATCGCTATAAGATTTGCAAGGTCTAATCTTTCTAGTCTAATCTTTCAAAACTGCTCGGAACTGCCCATTGGCCACAAGCACTAGAGATTAAGCTGGCACTGCATACACACTTTGGTGCTAATTGATGCACAGGATCTAGCGATGGGACACACCATCATGCAATCCATTTGGCAACCTTGCGGGCAATCATCCACCTTGGTGGCAAATGAGAACAGCAATGCCCACCCAATCACAAGGTCAGGGGTCCCAAAGCTATTAGTACATACTAGGGGTTGTACAATGCAAAAGTTAAATGCAGTAATCACAAGACAAAGCCACGCTTTGTGCACATCATCATGAGCATCCCATGGAACAGTCAGGCCACCAATCCGGTTCATCTTGACCCCCAAGTCCTCCGCAATCTTGGCATCAGCCTTCCCGACATAGAAGGACTTGTTGTAAAGGACCACTCCAATGTTGCACGTCCTCTCCACTGCAGCCTCTGGTCCCCGAGCAGTATAAGACCTGGGCCAAGCAGGAGCCTATAGACAAACTTGGGTGGGATACTTTAAACACACTCATATATATATATATATAATAAATTTGAACAAAAAACATATTCAAATATATATATATATATAATGATATGTTTGGTTGGGGGAGGCAATAAATAAAGTCCAGGGGCACTTGGCTCAGCTCGATCGGAACCTCAAGGCCAACAGGCTTCGCCTCCTGCAACATCTTGAGGGCAATCAGAGCCTGCTCCTTGCGGCGCTTGGCTGCCAAGGCTTTGACCTTGGGACTTTCCAACACCTGCTCAAGTGCAGCAGCCTTGTCGAACTCCTGCTGCAAGTTCTTGCTCACCTTCTTCTTCGGGGTAAACGTTGGGGACATCTTTGCACGCTTCCTGCGGTTGGGCTTGCTGTTCGGTNTTGTCGAACTCCTGCTGCAAGTTCTTGCTCACCTTCTTCTTCGGGGTAAACGTTGGGGACATCTTTGCACGCTTCCTGCGGTTGGGCTTGCTGTTCGGTATTGAACCTGTCGAATATTCCCCAATTCTTTGTGAGAATAGCCCTAATAAATGGACCCCTTCACAGCATAAAATACCCCATAACCATGCTGAGAATGTACTTTAAAAAGGCTTTCCTANCTAATAAATGGACCCCTTCACAGCATAAAATACCCCATAACCATGCTGAGAATGTACTTTAAAAAGGCTTTCCTAGGGAAGGACTTGGAGTCCTAGGGTGTATATATATATATATATAATGTATACATGATGTATTCCATATGCATGTATCAGCAATATATATGTATATATACAAGTATTATACATGATATATTATATCGAGAAAAAAGTAGATTGATACAGGATCAATATATATGTATATATATGTACATATGTATATATATATATACATATATATATACATACATATATATATATACATACGGCAAATGCCTGGGCTTTGCCCGGAACTGCAACGATAACGGGACTCAGAATCATCATCATCATCATCATCATCATCATCATCATCAGTATCATCATCATCATCATCGATCTTTCCCAATTTGAATGTAAAGTTTAACGGGGTGAAAATTTATATTCCTAAATACCCTTGTTGATCTTCCCAATTGAGTGTAAAGTTTAACGGGGGTGGGATTTTTTATTCCTAAATGCCCTTGTTGATCTTCCCAATTGAATGTAAAGTTTAACGGGGGTGGGAATTTATGTTCCTAAATACCCTTGTTGATCTTCCCAATTGAATGTAAAGTTTAACGGGGGTGGGAATTTGTATTCCTAAATACCCTCGTTGATCTTCCCAATTGAATNGAATGTAAAGTTTAACGGGGGTGGGAATTTGTATTCCTAAATACCCTCGTTGATCTTCCCAATTGAATGTAAAGTTTAACGGGGGTAGGAATTTATATTTTTAAATATGATTGTTGATCTTCTTCATTGAATGTATAGTTGCATCAACATTTGTTTGGGAATGGTAAACCTCTACGCTGCAAGGCCTGGGCAAAGCCCAGGCGTTGCGNGATCTTCTTCATTGAATGTATAGTTGCATCAACATTTGTTTGGGAATGGTAAACCTCTACGCTGCAAGGCCTGGGCAAAGCCCAGGCGTTGCGCGTATACATATATAAACATGTATACGTATATACATATATATACGTATATATACATATATATACATATATATATATATACTGTATATATACGTATATATATACGTATATATATATATACGTATATATATATATACGTATATATATATATATACATATATATATATACGTATATATACATATATACATATATACATATATATATACATATATACATGTGTATATATATATATATACATATATACATATATACATATATACATATATATATATCATGATATATCCACTGGAGATCCCCATGGAGGTTTCTGCTTGGTAAGGAATCCCATCGGGGTTCATCCACTTGGAGAAACGCAGATTTTTGTCCTTGTCCAACTGGGATGCCTTTCCAGGTAGGAATTCAAGAGACTTCTAAATGACAAACCAACCAAGAGATTGGGAGTTTACATATAGAGTTCTTTCCAACTCGAAATGGGGTGTTCAATGAATTTACAGTAAGCAGCCAAATATCAAAGTGAATGTGCAAAAAAATGAAGATGTTGCAGAAAGTTGAGGGCAGAAATAAGGATCTAAGCAACGAAAATACAGATGCGACCAAATTCAATTGGGGCTGATCCTGCCAAAAAAAGGGGCCGTTTCTACAATGAGAAAGGAGGATCTAGATGAATGATTCAACCACCAGAAAAAAAAAAGGAGGATCAAATGTGTCACACTTTTTCACATATGTTCATGTTCCCCCACAAAAAAAAAACACTATTCTAGAAAGGTTTTGTTGATCCCCATGGCTCCGCGAAAAGATCGGTCGCCCTTTTCCAGGACCCCAAACTCATCATTGGTGGTTTCGAGTTCGCAAAAAAAACAGATTGCTTTTTCTTGGTATATTAAAACATTGTCAAACTCTATCCATATATACTCTCCGGTAATCAAACATGGCAATTGAAAATCCACCATTTATAGAGATTTTCCCATTAAAACCTCCATTTATAGGGGATTTCCAATTGCCACGTTTGATTACCAGAGGGTATATTTTTTGTTGCTTCAAGATCACAATGTTCCGAGTGCACGTCCCTATGACTCTGCTGGTGGAAACACCCAAAAACACGGACTCCTAAACTCATGGTCAAGCCGAAATGCCCTGAAAGTAAAACTCGATTTGGGGCTGGTTAGTGAATATCCCCGTGTATGGCGAAAGGTGAAAGTATTCAACTACCCTGCAACTGGTTTGCCCACATCTTCATTCTTAAATCCCTACCCAGGTTTCGATGGTTAGATATGTCAGCAAAAAAACTTTAAAAATAGGTAAACATAATCTACACGACCAAGGTTTGCCCGTGTTATTCCCCGTGTTATTCCAATAAAATCCCATTATATCGCCATAAAATGATGAGTTTATCTTAGTCTTAAATTGTCAACCTCACATTAGGAGGGTCGCGTTTTAGTCGCAGATTATCACTATTTGGGGGGTGCCCCAAAAAAATTGCCCGGTGTGTATTAATCCGAGGTTGACATTATATATCCCCTTCGTCTGTTCGCTTCCACCAAGTTGCGTCGTTCTTTCCGTGGCCGCCGTTCCAGTGGCTCTTCATTCATGGCCGCGCAGCGTCGCGAAGGGCGCACCGCGGCGGCATGGCACGGCGCGGGTGATGGATCATTTTTCGACGCCCACCGGTGGGGGGCTGGGAAAATCCGGGGCCTGAGTAAGAAAGGCCCATAGAATATTAGTGGAGGTTGTACTGCTTCAATTGTGGTGATGTAGGCTGTTTGAAATGCGTAGGAAAAAAAAAGTTTTTGGCTAATGCTGAAGTGCGTCTTTGGTCAACAAAATTCGCTTTCAAGAACCATCAGTTTGACAACTCTTTGGAGGCCGAAAAGTCATTGCTCTGATGGGTAGCAATGGAAGGCCCATGGGAAGAATTGTCGCTGCGTTGCGGAGCCGCCAGGCCAAAGGGCAGTGAAGACGGACCAACGGGCCGGAGAACGTACGTGATTTGCAGTGGAAAACGCTAGTTAGGATGCAAGTATGATGACAATGTAACAGTAGATTTGATGGAAAAACCATGGAAATCAGAAGCTGTACCATATATATATATATACTGTATACACTTGGGGGACATGCAGACCAGGGGCGCGATTCATTTGTGTTGCAAAACACCAATTCTTGTTGCAAAACCATGTATGGTGGACATCTCCCTTGTGTCAAATGCAAATCTATTCAGGGCACTTTGTTCCTTCCCTTTTATGTGTTGTTTTTTTAAAAAATCATATCTCACATATCTACTTCGTATCTTGTAAATGGTGCTTTCTTGGTGCCAGGGCTACCGGTCAATATGCAATCGCAAACCTGGGATAAGATCTTGAGTTTCTAGTCCTTCAAGACATTCAACAAAGATGTCCCAGTTCTTCCCACTGGATCCGGACAGGGTATTCATCCCCCAATTGTAATCGTAGATACTCGGCAAAAAGTATGTGCTTGTCAGTAATGTGGGTAAAACAATAATACACCACCCATTTTGGAATGGTTTATACCACCTATCTATAGTGATTTGGGGGATGGTTTATTATTGTTTTACCCACATTATATGTGACCATTTGCGAAACGTGAACACAATGTCCGACAATGTCCCCATTTATACGACAAAAATATGGCGCATGTACGAAACTACCCATGACCGATTGGTTCGCCCATATTTTCATGGTTAAATCCCCGTTTCTGCGCTAGATATGTAAATTCCCCTCTTTGATGGTTAAACCACCATTTTTGATGTTATCCTCAGTGTGCCCCTTGCTCAACGCATCGCGTTCCGCAAAAAGAATGTCCTGCTCCACCAGCGTGGAGGAATAACTCGGCACGATGGGCATTTGCAGGACCGCCTGGTCCACGAGAATTTTCCAATATTTATATTGCCATGAGTGAAAATTGTGGAACCCAGGGTACCAAAAATTGCAGAAAATTATGGATGTTCATTCTCCAAAGTATGGAACAAGGTGTGGGCTTTTGCAACCAAGCATTTTGGCGCGGATATAAAACTATTCTGGTTCATATGTATATATATATATATGTATATAGATAGATATCCAAGAATCTTATACAAGAATTAGAAATACATAGGGGTTATAATGTTTACAACCACTATAAGATACTATAAGCATTATTCTTCCCAAACGATATGCGGTCCGCAGCTGAACCACACGTCGGCAGAAGTAATCCCTTAGGAGGTTGTACCTGATAGCAATTTCCACAATTCCCAGTCTTCGGCTAGTGGGCGGAGGAGATTCATTGATCTGGTAGCGTTACACCAATTCTTCATACTGGTTGAGGAGAATTGTCTCAGCTCAAGGATTGTGAAATGTTGATAAAAGGATGGGAAAATTGTCCTAGGATTGGGGCTGAGTTACAGAAATGATGGACTCGACGTGAACATTCTGCAAGAACGATTTCTAGCCAATGTGCCCTAGGGGCACCTGTGCGAAAAGAACCAGAGATAGCACGAAGGGACAGGGAAGGGTTGAAACATATATGAAATTCAGGACAGTGTGGATGACGAAAAATGGGACCAAGGTACTTGGTAAATGCGAATTGAGGATGGAATACAGAATGGGTTCATTGGAGCAAGGGGAGTTTGTGGGAGTAGGACCCTGGGATTATTTTTTGGCCTGCCTATCAGAGGGTGTAAAATCCCATGGACTCCCAACAATATTCCATGCCCTCTGGTAAACTAACATAGCTGTAGAAAATCACCATTTTTAATGGGAAAATCCACTGTAAATGGCCATTTTCCATAGCTAT
Organism: Symbiodinium sp. clade C Y103; assembly: GCA_003297045.1. Classification (NCBI taxonomy): domain Eukaryota; class Dinophyceae; order Suessiales; family Symbiodiniaceae; genus Cladocopium; species Cladocopium sp. clade C. The sequence goes on along the minus strand of BGPT01000028.1, from coordinate 42,887 downwards.
GTTAGTTTACCAGAGGGTATCCCATTTGACAACCATTTAATCCCATGACATCCATGGGATTCCATGATCTTCCCAGCACCATGGCCTCTGCGCATCCACTTTCGATACTGCCTGCAGCCTGGAACTCCACCGTCAACCTCGAACTAAGACTGATGATTTGAGCGGCCAAAGTGGGGGTTTAAGCATCAAGAATTATGGATTCAATATGATTAATTTAGTCAATTATGTAACACAATAATGTATATGTATATATATACAGTATATACATATATATATATATGTATATATATGTAGTATAATTCGTGGGATCACATGGCTTTGTCCAGAAATGTAAAGAACTGAGACTGAATCCCCAAGTTCTATCTGGCCATGAAATAATGAGAAGAAGATGATGAACCAGCGGGTTGGGGGTAACCTATTCTTGTAGAAATCCACCGAGAGAGACCACCAATAGAAACTAAGATAACGAAGATGAATCTTAAACAATTGGGGGGATTTAATCAACCAATTAACTGTGTTCTAACTTCCAACCATCTAAAAAAGGCGGTGACAAACAGGCCCTATGCGTAAGGCCCAAACATCACGAGGCAAAACCGGAAGAATTCGATAGTTTGATCACCACAAAATGCGATGGAACCAACAGAAATTAGGATTCCAACAGCAACAACAAACTCGACCAGGGGAATCCAGCATTCCAATTGTCCCTTAGGTATTGAATCATCCACCCCCATCCCTAAATTCGACATGGAACCCCAATTTTTGGGGGTTTTGAAGATGATATTCCTCAGAGGTAGATAAATAGATATGGGTTCCCTCGTAAATTTAGGGCAAATATGAACAGTGTATATGTATAGTAATATATATATTTATATAATTTTATATATATATATAATTATATATATACAGTATATACCAAGGAAGAGGAAATTTCTCACAAACACTCTCTCGTTGGCATGGCGGAAACAGCAGAAACTTTGTCGACCAAGCTGGAAATGGGGTCCCCCAATGGTGGATGCCAGTTACATTGAGCTGGGATGGGGATGTCAAATTGCGGTACCCAAACTTTCACTTGTAACTTTGCATGAGGAGACCAGCCGTTTTGGAAAACCAAAACAAACCCCACACATACGCTGTATTCCATGCTTCGATTCCCATTGCTTCAAACAGGATTTGTTTCGCGTGTTTACATCCAATCTGGCTTGGAGGACCCAACCCGATGAAAGAAAAGACGGGAAAGCTCCGTCACGGAGGGTCATTGAAAGCACATGGCACAATATAATATATATATATATATATTGGTTTTCTTGTGCGACCAACCTTGACACAAATGTGCTTTCCTCAAACAACGGAGTAAGTGCATGGAACTGGATGTGAGGGTGAAAGTCACTCTCATCTCAGCCCAGTTGAGCAGTCTGTAAGACTCTTGTTGCATCATTCCATGAAATACTCCTTGGTTTAGAACAAGATTCCCAGCTCATGGCTTCTGATTATCCCCATAAATTGGGTATTAAAACCCCCCAAACAAAAACCCCAAACTAAGCTAGCAGGGGGTTCAGAAGAGTAAGCCCTTGCAAGCAAAGGCACTGGCCGTGGCTACATCCTACCTTGGCACTCAGGGATAACTCGCAAATGGGAGCATCCGTCAGACATGTTTTCTCGCCTAGAACACGTAAGATCCAAGAAATTCTGCCGATATCCTGACATCGGCATCCTTTCCAAAAGCCAAGAAATGAGACCCAAAGAAAGGAAAAGAAGAAAACTGAAAACTAAAAAACATCAAATTGGACTAATTGGACCTTGACAAAGTGGATCGCATGGCTTGTTGCTCAAAGTTGCCGCCGCTGGAAACTCGCAACGCTTTCCATTTGGTTCAAACTGTCTGATCTTCAAGAAAAAAAGGGAACCTCCCAAAGCAACCTCCAAGACTGTGTGCTACCTAGGTGATTCTTTTGGATGAAAGATCAAAAGCATACCGCAGGACACTAATTTTGAAGAGCTCACAAAATCCAAACTATTTGTTCAAAAAGCAAACCAAACAATGAAAGGAAACTAAAAGTAATGTTTGTCAATATAGCTGCCATATGTCCAATGCTTCATGAGCATATTTGTTAAGCTCAGATCGGTCACCCTGGTCCAATCTTCATCAATCTTCCAACCAAGATACAATCAGCAGGACCAATACGACCATGCCACAGATTCCAGCTGCTTCGAAATACAACAAGTGAGCTACCTCAATGGGACGAACCCCCCGTCATTCTTGTCGTGGATGAAATATGTGGAGATGTCATCAAGAACAATGGTGGTTTTTTCATCAGGATATGATTTCATGGGAATATCATGGGGAATATGAGTATGACCCTTCAGTGTTCTCAAACGTGGCTCGCGGATCCCTGAACGAAATGGAAGTTTTGAGATGGGAAAATCAGTGGACTATTTATGTAGTGGATTTTGCAGCACGCCACGTTGGATTACCGGGTAATAATAGTGGATTTAACCAATAAATATGGGGATGATCCTGGGTGGCTTTAACTTTTGCTGGGAGAAGTGGTGTGTTTCCAATGCCAGAAACATCCAGAAACTCAAAGATAATTCAGGCGCATGGCGCCATCCATCCAGAGAACTGGGATGTAGAGGACATGAAAGGAACATGCAATCCCATGCCCCCGATCATAGCTTACCTTCGGAGGGGGGTGAGGGGGGGGTAAAGAACCAATTAAGATTCATTGCCAAATTCAAAAAAACCTGCTGCAGCAAAATAGCTGGGAATTATGGATGTTCATCCTCCCAAAACAATGATATTACCCTGTCATTCAACATAGCTAGGGCAAATGGCCCATGCATAGATGATGTATCTATCAAAAAGTTGTGACTTTCCACAGCGATACATTCCAGGCAGCCTGCCAGCAACCACTTCCTATGGGTTCAGCAACCGGGAGGGTGTGTCTGAGAATGGGCATACCACAAAGTTATGGCCCTTTCAAAAAGGAGAATGATGATTGACCAGTAGATTTAGAGGTTTTTTTGGGTACCTTGTTTTCAGACAGAATCTTATCATTACACTCTCTGGGCAATCGCCAAGCAACCCTTGTGAGAGGGAAACCCCTGTGCACCAAAAACAAATTACTGTACCAAACAATCCAGAATGTCATCGAATGTTGCTCGCACAGTGTAGTTTTTGACTCGTAGTTGTTGAGTCGGTTGGTTGCCGACTCATTCTAGTTTCTGACTCGTAGTTGTTGAGTCGGTCGGTTGCCGACTCATTCAATGTTCCTCTCTGAAAATAGCGCAGACCTAGAAGCAATTTTGCTGGACATCTCGAACATACATGTGAGATCATGTAAGTGCATACGATCCAACAGATCTGTTTCAATTGAGAAGTAAATCAAGTGGCACAACCTGGTCATGGAAAAAATATATATATATATATATTCAATCAGCAAAGTCTTAGTGTGTTCAACCCGCCTAGACACAAGAACAAATCGGATGTCATTTCAAGAATCAGGACAAGTGAGCCACGAAAAATACCCCTATCCCATGTCATTGTAGTGCTTGGTTTGTAAACATTCCTGTAATGGGTTACCCTCTGGTAAACTAACATGACTTAAGATAACTATGGAAACTCACCATTTTTAATGGGAAAATCCACTATAAATGGCCATCTTCAATAGGCAAACTGTTAGTTTACCAGAGGGTATACCCCTCTATTCACCCATCAACACAGACCAAGGAGCCGCGTAGTAAAGTCCTGGATTCGTTATGGAACAGTTTCTGGAAGAAAAGATCCAAAACAGTCCTGGCGATGCTGGTTTTCTATGGGGATATTTCATGGAATAAAAAAATGGAACATGAATATGAGTGGATAATGATATATGTCAGATTACTATGTAGTGGAATAGTGCCTAATAAAAATCATAATAAATTTCATAAAGATATCTTAGTGATATATTCAGATTAAAGATGATCTCTGAGAGATGGAAGTTAACTGGGAGATTTCACCGAACCGCGCTAGCGAGGGTGACATTTTCGGTCGTGTATCGATGTTCAGTGTTGGAATATCAATAGTATAGTTATAGTGTCTGATCTTCAAACATCTTATAATTTCGCCGTCCACCTTGTGCTTCGAAATCCAAAAATGTTCCATGTTTCTTTTCTGAAACTCAAGAATAAACATCCACTTGTACCGATGTTTTTCCACCTATTCTTGTGGTGAAATCCATGCAAAGTGGGAATACCTCAACGAATGAAATTCCTATGGTTTCTATTCATCATTTCATTGGTTGACCCCCCCTTCTTTCCTCATTCGATCGCCACTAGATAACCGCTTGGTTTGGGACCCTGGTCTCCCTATGTTTCAAGAAAACTTCTCCCAGCCTAGCGCGACAGGCGTGAAACTGAGCATGGACGTGATAAAGGCGCTGATCAAACGAGCCAACAAACTGCCGTCCTGGGGATGGGAACTGCGTCACTATGGCACCATGGGTCGATGATGACCCCTAGTTGACCATAATTGGGTGATTTCATGCTGAAAATCATCATAGTGACCACCGCGAACCAGTTCAAAAAATGTGCCAATTAACCATGGAGACTAATCGAATAATGTTCATTGAACAAAAAAAACGTGGGCATCCGTCAACCTGCTTCATTGACGGCAAAACTCCCATATGCGTGCCAAAATCAGCGTTTGTGGTGGCTACATCGCCATGCTTCATACTTCAATGCGAGTTGTTGCTTGGCCTTAAGTCCAACCTTCCCATATGCAGTCCTGAAGTTTAAAACTGCTGATCAGCCATGTGAGGCCCAATTGAAGGAACAACTCAGTGGCGCAAAGTGCACAACCGATGCCCCATGGAGATCATCAAGATGCCATCGGAAATGGAAGCGATCCCGATACGGGGAAGATGATTGTCGCGGGGAAAAATCGGACAAGGTTCATAGCCTCCATGATTTGGAAAGTTTAACCATCATTAAGCAATTGGATTTGGAAAACTACGTAATGAAAACCTAATGTGGAAAAAAACAGAAATTTGTGGAGTAAAGTAAAATTGGACACAACCATGATGAATCTTAAACATGTTGATTTGTCCGATAATGGATGCCAAAAAATTGCCGTTAAGAAATGAAAGTGAGATGATGTATTGAGCCATGGTGGCATGTATTGGATCTCGTTTGTGGATCCCGTCTACTTTACTCTATTGGTGCGATGAGTATGTTTCCCAAAACATGGGTATCTCCAAAACATCCAAACTTAGACTATCTTCATGGGGATTCCACCCCCTCCATTCCGGTGACCAGTCATGAAGCGAATCTGGGCTGAATCAAGGCAAATCAACCGGTAAAATTGCGAATGCCCCAACCCTTGTGGCTATGAAAAATCTGGCAAACCCGGCCGTTACAGTTCCTTTTCCACATGTGTTACGTGCCCTTAGTTTTCACGAGCCATATATAAAATATTGAAATATCTTTAAATCGGGTATCCCCTGTGGCACCTGGTGAATGGGAATGGGAGGCATGTCCGACGAAATCACATGCAAATCTCAGAGTTTGACAAAACTTCAGTGGTATGCGAATGACCCTGGGATACTAATGCAAACATCTACATACATGCATCTACATACATACATGCATGCATAGTATATTGCAAGCATCGCTGTATACCCACTACCTTGGGATGAAGATGCTGGCAATCCCCATACCCCAGGCCAGTATCTGGGCCGCATCGTTGCATCCACTGATTTACCCACGCAGTTTCCCTGCATGTGTGCATCTAGCCATCCACGTATGAATACACAAACACATGTATTCGTCCGTCCTGTGTAGAACATATATAGATAGACAGACGGACAGACAAACAGACAAACAAACAAATACACTGATGAAAAGCAAAGGAAGAAAGAAAGAAAGAAGAAAACAAAAAAAAAAAGGAAAAAAATAAAGAAAAATATAAAGAACGATGTCCGCCAGTGTAAAGCCGACGCAATGTAACCCAAGAACACCATAGGGAAAATCACGTATGCAATGCTGCGCCGGAGATTTGGAATTTCAGTCAAACTCACCACATTTTGTTTGATCACGGATACACTTCCGGATACATGCAAAGCTGGCCCTGTGGTGCTACATTTCAGATTCTTGAAAATCAAGCCGGGACCCTTTACCATTCGTTACAAGAATTGGAGTGGTCCCTGATACCCGCCTGTCCCTTTTGACTGGAAGCTATTCGTGCGCAATCACAGGACCAATATATGGCAGGGCGTTGCTTGCGCAGCGCAAAAAGGTTAGTATATGTATATGTACTTTTTATATATACATGCATAGATAGATTTTTAAGTTTAGTACCTTGGCATTTACATTTTTCATAGCATGGATAAGGTTGGATTCCAAATACCTGCCCTTCTTCGAAATCGGGCAAGCAATAGCTGCTTGTGGATGTTGCTGTAACGGTCCATGCCTGCCAACAACTACGACCCCTTCAACTTGGTGTAGTCAGTGTAGTCTTACCTCAATTTTTCCCTGTTCATTAAAAAACTGGATATCTAAAGTTACCTAATACTAGCGACCACTATAACCATACTCCCCAATGTGATCTCATTATTATTCCATCATGCCGTTTTAAGTCCCATCATGGATTCTTAGTGTCATGTATAATCCTCAATTTTAGCCATGTCAGACTTTGACTAGCAGCCTCCCGATCCAAACTTTGGGGGACGCGCTTTGGTAATGCAGCCTGCAACTTGAAAATCAGCCATGTGTGAATTTGTAGATAGTTTTCCCAATAGAAATACTTAAGCCAACATGGGATGTTTTTTGCTGCAAAGTTTAATCAGACCATGATACAAAATTTTTGGGGACGGAAACTCGATGCTTGGACGACCCGGGCAACTCGGCAACACAACCACGTATCATATCCATTGCGGCAGAACTTGCAGGTTCTTCTGCTCAGAACTTGCAATCGGGTCCATCGCACACCTGTGCCAGTTCGAAAAGGCAGCTGAAGTAGCGAAACTGCCTCCCAATCTGTTCGAGCATTTGAAGCTCTGGGGCTCTCAAATCCCGGTCCAACACAGACCGCAATTTGAAAATGCTGGCGTTCAGCAAAAGGGCGCCTTTCCACCAGCTGGGCATTGTTCTATTTAAAAACCATTGAGCTTCCTTGGAACGGCGCACCGCCAAGCGGCAGCTATGCATGGACCATGTCGGACCTGGGAGGATCACTTAACTTTGATAGCCGCTTACTGATCGGACGACTCCGCAACACGGCCAAACAGAGCGGAAGACACAAAGATCCCTTTAGCTGGCCGAACACCCAGGTGCTTGTCACGTCGCGTTGTTGCAATGACGCATTATCATCCTCATCCTCATCCTCATCATCCTCAACATCATCATCCTCAACATCATCATCCTCCACCTCATCATCTGCAACATGATCCTCCTGCGCCCCATCATCCACAACATCAACATCATCATCATCATCATCATCATCATCATCATCATCACCATCCTTAACACTATCATACATTATCCTCACACCCCCGCACTGCTTGGGGTCTCTTGCCGGGATAATCTTGGCTCAAAAGCCCCCCCTGTTAAAGCTTTTGTAGTTGTATTTTTTGGCTTCACTAGGCCCCTTCTTTGAAAGGTTTTGCCGTCAACGCCGGTCAGGTAAGATTTCAAATCTTGCCATCTGCGTGCCACCGCGCCTGCAGGGATTCGAGCCTGCAACCGCGGGCCCAATGCTGACGTGTTTGATAAAGCAACCTGTGTTGGCGCACACTTGGCGTAAGCCGCCTAAAATTCAGGGTTCGTCGTCTGGGAAATACCAAAACATTGACCCTGCGCAGGTATTTGAGCATACCGAAGGATAATGTTTGCACTCTGTTTTAACCTTCCGGGCAAACCATAGGGTCTTGCCGTGAGATTAAATCAGATTTAGATTAAGTTTTGATCGGAGTATATTGGATAGATGGATTAGTGATAGATTAGTGGATAGATTAGTAGATTAATAGAATTATAGTTTAATAGATCAATAGGTTCGTAACTGGTCTATGAATATCTACATTGCATCTCTATGTGTGTCCAGATCTCGATCCTTTTTTTCAGTCCACACAAGCCCCCTACGACAGATACGCCATCCAAGCATTGCCACAAACCACAGCGCGCTGTCACGGACTGTGCCAAGGGGCATATTTGTTCAAGGGAACGTCGCAGGCTTTGCTGCTATACTCGTAGGTCGCTTCTGGCAGATGACAGTCACAGGTCAGCTACGTCATGGTTATGTTTAGATCTGGCTATTTCAAGTCACTAAACAACACGTCTACAATCATGTAGAATCCCCAAAAAGATTAAAAATATACTTTACACTTTACACCGATTTCAGTCGGATCTTACATTTCAATCTTTTTTGGAGGGTTGCTGTTGATCCCAATCATCCCCAACTGCCCGGCATGGTTGATGAATTGAACTGGATTGCCAGTGGCTTCTGATATTCCCCAAAATATCAAAAATAGTACAACCCCCCCAACGAATCATCAAGAAGCAGGGATTTTGAGCGTTGCTGACTTGACTATAAGGGAGAACCAACCAATGGCAATAATTGAACCATGAAACTGCCCGTCACCAAGGTTTACCTACTCTTGCACAATGAAATTCCTCGCATGTGTTGGCTACAGTACACTCCATGTCTCATGATCAAATCCTAGTTTTCTTATTCTGATGCTCATGTTGAGGATAAATCCAGCAAAGAATACTGGTTCAATTCCATTCAATCTGCTGAACTATAGAAATTCACTAACCTGAATATGGCTGTTATCATACAGCCATGTGGGGATAAGTCCCCATATGCTTCTGGGTCAAAATCCTGGTACCTAGCACCAAAAGTGCTCACTAATGGATATTCCTCCTGCAAAAAACCATCCCCACGGGATTGCCTGAGACTCGAGTACCTCTAAATCCATTGGATTACCATCATCTTCCCCAGCCATTTGGTGGTATGCCACATGTTCAGACCGAACTATCGTATTGATGTCTCATCAAGTGTCACTTCACACCAAAGATGGAGAAACCATGATGAACCCCCTTAAACCACCAATTCGCGGCAGGGATTCACTGTTGCTGGGTCAGCTGGTCTTCCGCCTATGGCTGAGCACCACAAGTAGACTCCCAAAACGACGATCAAAGCCTGGTCTCTGAAGGATTCAGACGTGGGATTTAGTGTGGATGAATGGGATTAGCATGGGAATAAAACGAGAATATCATGGAGATGCAACTATAGCAAACCCAAAAAAAGGATCGAAAAGGTTCAATTTATGACCGTGTTGGTGGAATGAATTACCAAAGTCTATCTCTTTTTGGGGTACGTTTGGATGGATAACCCATGGGTACTCATCTGATGAAGTATGCCATCACTGGGTCAACCCTTGCTGAGTTCATAGTTTTTTCATGGAATATGATGAAATATGCTGGGATAAATGGTGATTTATATATATATATATAAGCCCCATACTGTAAATGCTCAAGGAGAAATTCACTGACGAACACGAGATAACGTGCTCAAAGGTGACCCCCAGCCCGATAGTTTTGTAGTGGTTTATGTGTTTAGGCTCCTTATATCACCACCAATATCCGATGTTCGCCCATTTTTGCATCTTTCATTGGAGGTCGCCTTTGGTTAAATCGCCATTATATAAAGCCACACTTGTGGACAACACCTGACCCTGAATATCAACAATAAGAAGACATAAGCAATCATAAGACTTTCGCGCTGTGACAAGCTGGGGGATTCATATGGGGATTAATCAATTATTTTCTGTATATATATATATATATAACCGAAATGCTGATGAAACAGTGGTCTTGCGGGCACCAAATGTTCAAACAAACCCATGTCGATAATAGTTCACTGAACCAGTGAGACCAACATTTGTATGTCATTTGAATTTCCAGATACATGGTAAACCAAATGATTTCATGTATGTTGTGCAACCACCTGGAGTTGGTGGGAAGGCCTAACGACTTCAAATTGGTTGGGTATACACCCGACATTTGGGTCTTCAAGAACCCAGTATGGAAATATATGTACACCAAATTCAAATTATGCAATGTGTTTTAAAACAACTGGTTGTCATTTGTTGACCATGATCAAGAGGTTGTTTATCGTATGGCAATTGGATGCAGGGAAGCGGAGGGTCCAAGTTGGATGTTGTAAGAAACGTATTGGGTGTTTGGAAAGGTGGCATGCAGAACATTGCCCGGTAGTGACAAAATGATGGTTTGCAGAATTTGATTAAGAATTTAACTCAAATTCAAATGTGTTCCTCCAGCGGGCACGCCCATTGCTGCAAACCACCAACAAAAAGCAAGCGGGTGTTCGTTGCCCATGACAATGGAGAATAGCACCAACCACGAAATTCCTTTTTTGTCATTGATTTTCAATTTAAACGCCAAAATTTGGGCATGGGCGAAAACTATCAACCCCCCAGGCTGGATAGTCTAACGCTAAGAATTACCAGTTTTGTGGTCGCATCGGTGCCGCAATGATTTGTCTCATACAAATTTTCTGGTGACAGCCAAGCTGCGGCCACGGCCACCAATACTTTGACAATCCGCAGGAAACAGCGCTGCATCTGAGCCGCCGCTGAGATAGACCAAACAGTCCACAAAAATGGGGCACGGGCGGGCCCAAAAAGGAAACATGTAGGGTTTATATAACGCATACCCCTGGTGAAAAGCGAACGCTTTTCCAATGGTTGTTTTCACTAACTTTTATATGGGCGTGTCTGACAATGACAAACCTCAAAATCCTGTTGATTGGATGACCATGTGTTGTACAATAAATTTTTGGTTCGTTTCCGCAAAATTTTGATATTTGTGCGAAAATGGAGCACGCTCATCCCATGGTTGAACATGGCCTTCAGAGTTTCCCCAGTGCAATAGCATATTGATCACGGTTTACTCCATTTTCAATCACGCCCCGAGACACAAACGGCGACGTTTGATTTGCTCAAACCTGGGCCCAAAAGTTTGACATTAAAGCAAAGGGCTCCAATGGGCAAAGATGCGGCGCGCCAAGCCTGCTAACGTCAGCCCGCGCGCGCAGGGCTCAAAGGCGCAAGCAAGGTTTGGTGCCCAGGCGGCCAAGATAGATAGATAGATAGATAGATAGATAGATAGATAGATAGACAGATAGATAGATGGATGGATAGATAGATAGATAGATAGGTAGATAGATAGATAGATAGGTAGATAGGTAGATAGATAGATAGATACTTGTATTTATGTGCACGTATGTACATGTGTGTGCTTTGAGGAAAAAAGGCTCCAGGTGTTGTGAAAGATAAGCAGGCGTTATTCCCGAATGCGTAGCAAGGGTTCCCGTTTCACTCTGGGGGTTTGGGGGTTGAGGGTGTGTTCGCCAGACGTTGCGCAACCGTTCGCAACCGTCCNTTCACTCTGGGGGTTTGGGGGTTGAGGGTGTGTTCGCCAGACGTTGCGCAACCGTTCGCAACCGTCCGCAACCGTTCGCAACCGTTCGCAACCGTCCGCAACCGTCCGCAACCGTTCGCAACCGTCCGCGTGAGGACGCTATGGCCGTGCCTATGGGGGAAGCTGCAAAGGAGGTCATTTTTGGACGTTTCAGACGTGTCGAAACATCATTTCGTGTGGCAGGCGTGGCACTTCTTGACATTCCAATGTGTTTCAAGATGTGTCGAAAGTCGTTTTGTGTGGCAGGCGCAATACTTTCGCGACGTTTTGAAAAGTTGACTTACGTTTTTCGTGGNAAAGTTGAATTGCATTTTTCGTGGCAGGCGCAGCACTTTGGAGGTGTCCATCGTCATTTTTCGTGGCAGGCGCAGCACTTTGGACGTGTCGTGTTGCGTTTTTTTTGCAAATCGCATTGTCAGGGCTGCGTCCAGGTGTATGAACGTGCAAATCGTGTGGCAGGAGTGGCACTTTCTGACAGGGGATGTTGCAACGTCAGTGTCTTTGGGGGAAGCTGCAACTGTGATTCTGTTTTGAGCTGTCGACACGTCGTTGTCTATGGGGGAAGCTGCAAAAGTGATGATGTTTTGGACTGTCGAAACGTCGTTGTCTATGGGGGAAGCTGTAACAGTGATGATGTTTTGGACGTCGAAACGTCGTTGTCTATGGGGGAAGCTGCAAAAGAGTGTTATGCCAAGAGTGTCTCCCAAGAGTGTCTTCTCAAGAGTGTCTCCCAGGAGTGTCTT
>BGPT01000028.1:0-30644 GCA_003297045.1 Symbiodinium sp. clade C Y103 | reverse complement strand
GTGTCTCCCAAGAGTGTCTTCCCAAGAGTGTCTCCCAAGAGTGTCTCCCAAGAGTGTCTCCCAAGAGTGTCTTCCCAAGAGTGTCTCCCAAGAGTGTCTTCCCAAGAGAGTCCCCCAAGAGTGTCTCCCAAGAGTGTCTCCCAAGAGTTTCTTCCCAAGAGAGTCCCCCAAGAGTGTCTTCCCAAGAGTGTCTCCCAAGAGTGTCTCCCAAGAGTGTCTCCAAAGAGTGTCTTCCCAAGAGTGTCTCCCAAGAGTGTCTCCCAAGAGTGTCTCCCAAGTGTGTCTCCCCAAGAGTGTCTCCCCAAGAGTGTCTTCCNTCCCAGGAATGTCTTCCCAAGAGTGTCTCCCCAAGTGTGTCTCCCCAAGAGTGTCTTCCCAAGAGTGTCTCCCAAGAGTGTCTTCGCAAGAGTGTCTCCTAAGAGTGTCTCTCAAGCATGTCTCCCAGGAATGTCTTCCCAAGAGTGTTATGCCAAGAGTGTCTCCTAAAAGTGTCTCTCAAGCGTGTCTCCCAGGAATGTCTTCCCAAGAGTGTTATGCCAAGAGTGTCTCCTAAGAGTGTCTTCTCAAGAGTGTCTCCCAGGAGTGTCTTTCCAAGAGTGTCTTTCCAAGAGTGTCTCCCAAGAGTTTCTTCCCAAGAGTGTCTCCCAAGAGTGTCTTCCCAAGAGTGTCTCCCAAGTGTGTCTCTCAAGCGTGTCTCCCAGGGATGTCTTCCCAAGAGTGTTATGCCAAGAGTGTCTCCCAAGAGTGTCTCCCAAGTGTGTCTCCCAGGAGTGTCTTCCAAGAGTTTCATGCCAGGAGTATTNGTATTTCCCAAGAGTGTCTTCCCAAGTGTGTCATGCCAAGAGTGTCTCCCAAGATTGTCTCCTAGGAGTGTTTTCCCAAGAGTGTCATGCCAAGAGTGTTTTCTCAAGATTGTCTTCCCAAGAATGCCATGCCAAGAGTGTCATGCCAAGAGTGTCTCCCAAGCGTGTCATGCCCAGGGTGTCTTCCAGGAGTGTCATGCCAAGAGTGTNACGAGTGTCTCCCAGGAGTGTCTTCTCAAGAGTGTCATGTCAGGAGTGTCAAGAAGGTTCGTGTGAGCATTCGGGTTCGTGGGCTGCATCTTGTTTTTTCGTATTTGCACCCCTGTGCCTCAAAAAGATCGGTTTTAGTTAACACTCAAACTCGGACCCACCATTGGTCAGCCGTAGTGGTCCGGCAATGCGTGACAAACCAGGGTCTTGTCGTCGGTCTTGGGTCGGTGGAAGAACCGATGTACGCACCTCCCGCTGTAAGGTTCCAAACTGCGTTTGGATATATAAATTACCTGTGAAGAAGCATTTGAAAACATGCTCAGACATTAGAATGGGTAGAAGCCTAAGAGGCCATTTTATGGAAGATTCTTCGCATTCCAGCAGCACAAGCAATACCTTCTGGTATTCAAACATGGCTTGCTGGAAAATCCCCTATTCACAGATGATGTTCCAATGGAAACTGCCATTTGCTCATCTTCTGGGTCCAATTGAGAAACCCAATAGGAAACCATGCAAAATCTAAGGTTTGTGGGTTTTTCTCACTAGTCTTCCAAATTAGGGCTTACTATTGGGTTTACCCCGCAATTCCGTCCAAGATTTCCTATTCAGAAACTTCCATGCACTCTACTGGTTGATTGAAGGCAAGGTCTCCAGGTCGGACTAGCTCAGAATACACCAATCTGATCCAACCTTCTAATCCCTTAATTTAGAAGGTATTCACAATATAGATCAATATAATTCAATATAGCTGGAGTTCTCACTGAAAACTGTTTATCAACCTGGTTTTGATAAAATTAGCCTGCTGTATGGGCTAGGAGATGGTTTTACTATTAAACATTGGATGAATGGCTGCAGATTGGAAACTCAATATAGCCCCCTTTGAGCACCCCATTTCTACTGCTGTGCAAATCGTGATGGTTCACAAAGATGAAACGATCCCATTTATGGTCAGTTCCTCCTAACCCTTTGGGAATCAAACATGGCAATGGGGAATTCACCTGTTTTTAAAGTGATTTCCCCATTTGGGGGTTTCCTAATGGCTGGGGGTACCCAAAAATGGATGGTTTATTTCATGGAAAATCCCAATCTAAAATGGATGATTTGGCGGTACCCCTATTTTAGGAAACCTCCATTTAGGTACCCATTTAATTCATCATGTGTAAGGGATTTCCCGTGGCAGCACAATCACCTGGGATTAGGTCAGCCAGGCAAGTCGCGGAGATATTTTTGTCTAAGACAAGATATTGAGGAGCATCAGGTCATTTTTGGGGTTTCCATAAATGGGGGATTCCCAATAGCTGGCTTATTTCATGGAAAATCCTATCAAAATGGATAATATTTGCAGGGGTACCCCCATGGATTGGAAACCTGAATTTTTTGGATGAACAACAAAAAATGTTGGGGAAAACATCCGTAGATGGAAGGTGTTCATTGCCATATTCCCAGAAGGTAAACCAAGCATAATGGCCCAATTCCTCGTAGTTACTGCCATACAGATTTGTCCACGAAAGCACGCCAAAATCCAGTGGGTAACCAACCCTTTCTCCAGTAAAATTGCAATCGATTGGGTGTCGGACATCTCTCTGGACAAACCCCTTCCATTCCCAAATACAGTTGGTGAAAAATCCCGTATCCATCCGTATCCCATTATATCTGCAGTATTGTTGGCTTCCCGCATGGTTCTGTGTTTCTGAAATGTCCTAGTGACAGCCCAAAATCCACCACGGTCAATTTGCGAAGTAGGATGACTCACATGAACCACTGATCGATGGTTTAGTGTGCGCAACCTATATGGAGATTTAGAAAAATTTGGGGGGTACCCCCAAATCATCCAAGTCATTAGACCATTCTTGTCTCAAAAACTATTGTGACTTGGAGAGCCCCCCTCAAATATATACATACATAACATAACATTACATACATTACATACATAACATAGCATAACATAACATAACATCACATGAAAAGTCATGACACAGCATAACAGAACATGACATAACATAACATACATTAACATGGTTTCACCTAGGGGCTGCAAGTGTCAGCCATGACCTACTTCCACACCTCCACACTTTCGCGGCTTTCACTACCGCTTGAGTCCTCAGCTGGGACCCGGATGGTATCCTAAGTCATAGCGGGGATCTATGGATGTTGATTCCCCCAAATATGGTAATAATAGGTGTTGACCCATCCCCATATAACACTAGTTTTGTACTGCTATATTGTTTTTTGTCTATATATTCATCTATTTATCTATTTATTTATCTATTTATGTATATATAAACACATAGACATAGGAATTACATAGATGTACAGAAGATATCCGCCGACCCCGGCTGCAGCCAGGGGGGAAGTGTCAGGGGAAGGAGGTTGTCACCAAAATACAAGCCAAGATCAAAACTTCCTCCAACATGTTACACCACTAGCACTTCATGTTTTGCAAATATTTGAGAACCGTCTTATAATGATGTATACGTCAGTTCTTCTCAGGTTTCGTGTTCAGAATTTAGCTGCTTTATTGTAGAAAAATATCAAAAATTTCAAGTTTTACTTTTGGGAACCAATTTAGATAGCCATGGGTTAAATGCCAGAGAGTTGCTGAATCGCATGGAGTTTCTGAATCTGAGTTTGTTCATTTTCAGACTCATATATCATATATCAACTATAGTCCAAGGTTGGATAATATCCAGATTGGGTGATGCACATCAATATCTATTTAAATAGATATCTCTATTTAGCCATAATATGAACATATATGAAGCCTCATATCAACCATGATCAAAGGGTCGCCAGGTTGGGCCCATTCATTCAAGAGTCTCCGCGGAAGACCACCATGAAGTCCAGGGCATTGTTCCATCTGGCAATGGCTCAAAATCACCAAAAATCACAGGGTATGATCGTATAGCAACCAAAAAGGAAAGAAAAGCAACATCCTACTAGAATAGTGATACATGTTTTTTCCATCTTTTTGGGGGTATGTATGGTTGTTTCATCATGAAAAGGTGGAAATTGAAGCATCAAATGAGTTTATACAATGGATATTTGTTGGATAATCGGATAATCCCTATGTTTAATAGGAATATCATGTGGATGGTTTGAATTATCTCAATGAAAACATTGGATGGTTGAAGGTCCCAGCTTAACGACCAGTAGGAATTTGGGACGACAAAATGGCAGCTGATGCCGTGAAGATCCGATTTCCCGAGGAAAAGTATGGCAGTCAACGTACTTATGTATGGAAATATATATATATGTATGTATGTATACGTATATATATATATATAAGTATATATATATAAGTATATATATATATATGTGTGTAGGAAATCCCCGAACCAAATGGAGGCTTTTTTTTCGCCGCTAGTCCCTATTGCTGGGATTTTCCATTGCTGTGATTGCCAGAGGGTTTTCACATTCATCGTACCGTCCCAAATAGGGATAGAAACTAGAATTGCTGGAAGACTTGGTCCTCCATGTTGGCTGGCTGTATCCTCCGCTCTGCAAAAAGTCTCACATCCCGCGTTTGCGTGAAACCCAACAGTTGTGTATATCATTTCTGGTATTGTAAGAAATAACTCTATGATCTTCTCAAACGTATCTTCTGGTAATCAAACCAAGTAAGGGAGAACTCTTTTGATAGGGAAACTCGACTGCAATACAAACGAGATATTTCCGGTTGCATTCCTCCACTCCATCTTGGCGATCGAAATGGCTTTAGAACTAGCGCCAAAAAGCTACTATCTGCCCTTGTTTCTTTGGCCACAAAGTAAAGAAAATCAACTAACCTTGAGCCACGCTCACCGGAGTTGCCTCCAAACTCGAAACCCCATTCTATTCCATGGCTTATGATAGTGTTCATGTATTATCCCCATGAATAGTTGCCATGAAATTGGATATCCCCCAGTTTGAGACAAATCCAATACCCAAGAATTCAATTATTGTTGGTCAATCTCCCAGTTTTGATTCGCAAAACCCCTTCATGTATGCCCAATCAAGCTTTATATAGTATCCCCGAAAAAGATAGAAGAAGAGTAATTAACCATCCAAAAAGAAACGTAGACCCTGCCCAACAAGGGGTTGGGAAACTACTTTCCTCTATATAGACATGAAAATAGTACTATATCATCAGGGTCTGTGTTAGTTGGTGGGGATACCACAAAAACAATAATTCACCACTGTAAAAAGTAATTCATTGGATTGGTTTAAGGGAAAATTTACAGGAAACCTCTATATTTGATGGTAAAATCAATGGTTTCCTGTAGATTTTCCCTTCAACCAATCCAAAGAAAGTAATTCATCAATGTTCTTGCAGAATATCACTCGCGGCCCTCGGCTGACAGGATCTGCCATGCACGGCTGCCATCCAGTTGCTCCACGGCAATCTGTGGCAAAAAAATGGGGTCGCCAACAAAAATGGTCGTGTTTCGTGGGATATGTCATACGTTGGAACATGTCTTAAGAGTGAATCCAGTTAAAATTGAAAGGGTGGTTCAAGCAACAACAGGGATGAGATATATTCAACCATCAAAAATGGAGGGTTAACCAACCAAGATGGTATAGTGGGATATTTCACAGTGGTATCATGGGAATCTGTTCGGTTTTTCATCATCTTTACCTTGACCAAACATGGCCTGGGAAATATTCCAGCTCCTTGAACAGTCGGTTGATATGGCCTTGTCTGAAAGTGGGCTATCCACCAAGTGCAAATATCAAAGTTCATGGAAAAAATGAGTATGAAGTAGGAATCATGAAATTTTGGCAAGTTTAATGATGAAAATGAGAAATGATAATGAACCATGAAATTTGAGGCTACTCTGTTTTCAACCCAAAAAAAGTCGCCTTGATGTTCTCAAGAGAACCCCAAAAGTCCCAAGAACTCTTCACTGAGTCAACCACGACAATCCATTTCCGTAGCATTTTGGGAATGTCGGGGATCTTCATGCCCGCGAGTAAAATGCTGAATCCCTTCCCTCCAATCTTAAATGCCCCCTAGGGCTGGAGCAACCCTGGGTGATTAGTCTTCGGGGATGGGATGGTTATTCCCATGTATATCAGTCACGTTTGCTTGGTTCAACCACCATTTTCCGTTGATGAAATAGCCTCTTATTAGCTGTGCCTGTTCTAAACCATCTAAACTATCGGCACCTCTTCCTCGCTTTCTAGGCGCTCAGCACGAGGCAACAGGGCCTTGCGGGTTCGCTTGCGGCTTGTGGGGTCAAGTCATTGAGGGTCTGAACCCATCAAAACTGATCTGGAGGTTTCCTAAAATAGGGGTACCCAAAAATGGATGGTTTATAATGGAAAATCCGGATTGAAAATGGATGATTTGGGGGTACCCCAATTTTAGGAAACCTCCATCTGTTTCTGTATCAAACCATCCATTTTTTGCGGTGTATCATCTTGACCCCTCGCCTGGTGAAAACCCGGAACTCCAAGTTGTTTCTAGCAAATCCGAAATCGTTCGTAGATTTGTCCCATCGAAATTGGGAATGCATTTATGGTTGGTTTTCTCTATAAGCAGTAGTGAAAATGTGGTCTGTCAGGAAAGATTTGGATTTACAGAACCAATCAGTGGGGATATTCACCTTCATAAATGAGGATGATTGATTGTACCCCTTGGAAATCAAACATTGCAATTTCAAAGTCACCCATTCATGGATCATTTGACCAACAGAGAACAGCAACGTGGGCCATTGATGTTTACCAGGGAATGCTGGCCGCAGTAAATGCTGGAACTATCTATGATGCACATGTTGTCCCTGCAAAAATGGAACTTACACACAAACATGGGAAATTTACTAACAGAACCCAAGTAGCGAGTAATTACATTTTTGTCACTAGATTTCATGGCTATAGCGGCTAATTAAGCCCATCAAAAATGGGATATCCACCAACAACTCGAGGATGCAGAGGAAACCCTCAATGAATGGGTAGCATCCCAATCCCCTAGTGACCTGGAGAATCAATCCCAATGATAGATGGAACAAGGCCATGCAAGGGACACTAACCTTGATTCGTTCACCTACTAGGCCTTTACTAAGTCGGATAGCCCTCCAAATAGAAGCAAACACACACCCCTAAACCCTGGCTTTCTGGATGAGGTCCCATAGAGGGTGTGAAAGACCTGATGAGTACCCTCCGGCAATCAAAGATTGCATTTACAAATCCCAATTTGCAAGAGGTAAACCATCTGCAAACAAGTTGTTTTTGGTGCAAGGCTAGATTCCACAGGGTACTTATTAAAGCTTTCCCCTCCACTCAACCACTCAACCAATAGCTTTTGCCCATTCTCGTGCTACTTCAAGGTGAACACAATCGTGGCCAATTCTGTTGGACAACCATACGGCTTCTCTGAAGTGAACAAAGAAAAAAATCCACAAGAATTGCAGTTCAGCATCATCCTTTCAATGGTTTTCAATATGTTTCAACCCCCATCAATAATTATATAGAATAATCATAATAAAGCATCCGGAGTCTTTATCATTCCAATTTTTGAATCTGTTGAAACCCATTCTTGAAACCAATTTTGCAGTATAATGGGTAATGGGGATATTCATGGAATATGGGTTAATACCCTTTGGTCATTTAACACTGGAGTCGCACTGGAAAAAATTAGCGGCTCTTCGCAGGAGACGCCTCCTGACCATTGCTGAAGAAGTTCATGGGCGTCGGCACACCACGAATCAGCACTGAATGCTTTGACTATTCACTGGGCAGAAAATCCCAAGAATGACTGACATTTTGGTGCAGGTTGTTCTAGGGGAAAACCCGATTTTTTTCATCAGCTTTTCTGCTGGCTGACCTGCTCGGTTCGAAACTAAACACTGCCCAGCTGGCTGCTATTGCAATCGAATGCGGACCACTGAAAAGCAGTGCAAACAACCTGGGATAGGCACGCTGAGGGAAATCAAGGAGAGGTCATCAGATTGCAGTAGTGTAAGAATCTGTGTTTGTTTACTGACAGCAAAACAATTCTTAGGCGTTTCAAGTCTTCAAGTCCATGCTCATTCATGTGGTAAACACAATAATAAACCTACCATTTTGGGATGATATTTACCACCCATATTGCAGTATTGGAGTTGGTCCATTATTGGAATCACATTAGGAACCACACCTTGAGACTTCGGATAGGTTTCCAGTCTGAGCCGCAAAATGCCACAATCGGTTGGAGAGTATTGGTTGATTTGAGCCTTGAAAAAAGATAAGAAACCGAGCCGACCAAACTATTTCAGCGCGAGATCGCCGCAGCGCACGGGTTTCAATTTCACTTGTCAAAGATTTGAAGAACCACTACAGGGCAACACTAAATGCCATGTATATATCAAGGATTTAAACAGGCACCGTAACGCAATAGTGCGATGTCATGTGTGGAAGATGTTCACACCCAACATGACGCTGCTTCCTAATAACATGGGGATTCAACAACCCCAAAGTGACCCCCCGTAATAGATTGCTAATAGTTGATAAGCCCTTATTAGTGGTTGTTGGTGCTTAATAAGTTCTTGGCCAGCCCTTGATACACCTTTATTATGGGATGGTTGAATCCCCATGAGAATCACATAGAACCCACCTTTCAATTTTTGCAGATGAACTCCCCAGGTGACACAGTTTGTTTTTTCGCGTAGCCTCTGGGCCTGAATGCTGAATGGGAGAGCACTTTGGAACTCCAAGGAGCAAGGGGCACCTGCCCATAGAAACACGGTGCTCAAAATGATATCTAAACATATGAGCATACAAACACATGGCTACACAATGACCTGAGCATGGGATTACATGAAATCTCAAGGAGTTTCTGAGTTTCTCTCATTTTTCTCGAAAAATTGCGATCATATCCCCCATTTAAGAAACCCCTGTATCTTGATGGCAATAACCGTGCTTTCCCCGACACTTCGTCACCATGATCTGTTGCTAAAATTCCACCACTCAAACTGGTAATATGCACAATTTTGGCGAGAAATCCAACTTTAGCCAAAATATCCACAAGTGTTGCTGGCAAAATCCATCTTGCTTGAGAGAAACCCTTTTCAAATCCATGGTTTGGTTGCTAAAATCATGTTTTTGTCCATTTTTGTTGATAAAATGTTGCAAACATCCATCATTTTAGCACACTACAACTCTACCAGCACCATTGGTCGGTCATCGCTTGACCTCCCGGTCTTCGGGAGATCCGAGGACTTGCGAAGCGGTGCTGGTCGCGGACCGTGAAGGCATCCATGTCTTAAAATGGTACCCCTGAAACTGCAAATTTGATGATGATAAAGATCCTCTGTTGGTATACCCGGTTTTCAGACACGTCCAAATGAACAAAGCGGCCGTGGGGTTTGGTGACTTTTTGGGTCAAAATTAGGGGATCTCGAAGAGCATGGCTTGGTTCTCCAAAAATGGGCATGATGTTGTACCCCATTGGCTTGAGCCATACTCTCCCATGATGTTCCTATCTTGGGCTGAAAAACATATAAAAACAGGAGAAATTCAACAAATCTTAAACTGCGAAACTGCTAGTTCATGCTGTTGAAGTCATGAGGGTTGTCCCACCAGAGCTTTTCGCCCACGGCACGGCCGTTCGGAATACGGGTGAAACGAAACAAATGTAGCACGGAAACACGGCGATGTCAGACATCGTCAGGCCCTTAGCCGCGCAGGGGAAACATGCAAAATGAATGTGGTAAATTACCTACCGTAAAGCCCCAAAAAAGAATTAAATTATTGGAAACCTGGACATTATGGGAAAAAGATCATCGACAATTCATCCTGGAAACACTTTTCTGTCTTTTTTGGGGATTACGGTTACTAGACCCAAAAAAAATTGAGGGGGCTCGTTCTCAATACCTATGATGAAAATTTGAGAAATGAGGTCTCGTCATTGTCCATTATTGGCTTTACGACGTAAATGTTGGATTTACGACCAAATTGGATTCAGTGACCGATCATTCAACCATCAACACTGATGGGAAATCCACCAGGAAAAATGGCCATGAGTCAAAACCCTGGTACGGTGAATGGATTGAATTTATGGATGTTCATTCACCAAAATATGGTAAATATTGGTTTTTTTTTCCCAGACCCAAAGGGGATATGGCTACGGGTGAGCCTGGAGTCCCGTTCACATCAATATAGATGGAAAGTATGGTACCCTCTGGTAAACTAACATAACTATGGAAAAACACCATTTTCAATGGGAAAATCCACTATAAATGGCCATTTTCAATGGCTATGTTAGTTCACTGGAGGGTAATTGGATTTTCATCTCCCCGATGGCTAGGTATTGATTCATCCGAGGATTGAACCATGATGCTCCGCTCCCTTTCAGTATTGGTTCGTTAGATTGTATACGCTCCATGGAACCCAGTGCACAAATCTTCAAAATTGATCCGCTGCAGAACTTTGATATCTACAGATCTACATCTGGAATTGTTTGAATCACCAGGTTTGGTGTTTCTGTAGCTGTTTGTGCTGCGTAAAAATACATCGTTTGTTTAAAAATCTTGTGTGAACTCTCATTCCTGTCAGCCGAACTCACGTTACTGCATTTTTTTTGGTGGTATTACGGTATTTCCTAGTATAGAGGGTACCCTGCAAAACCGGTAGTCTCCTTCTGTAAAATAATGAATATTGGATGATGTTACTTGTTCCCAAATCATTTTGAAGTCCTCATGACTGGGTAAATCCCATAGATTCTACCCTCTGAAAAATAAGGAACATATTATCCCCATGAGAAAAAATTCGTCGAAATCCACGGTCAATCCCAATCCCAAGACATCCCCACTATCTCCACCATTCTTGCTACATCCTAAGTTTTTGGTGATCAAATCCCATCTTTTCCACAAGGTGATACCCCCCAAGTTACGTTTGTTGGTTTATAATCCCCAGGATAATATAGGTATATGTACCATAAACCCTAGTTATTGGAGTTATTTCCACCAACTAAGCGCCAACTTCGCCAGCACCACCAATAATAGTAATCCCCATGAGAATCTCATTATGATCCCATAAAACCATCATTTTGTCCAAATATTTGGTGGTGAATTTTCCATCTTTTCCACCAATTGTCCCGTTGTGTTGTCCCATGTTCCACCGGGTCACTGCGGCTTCTCCTCCGTTGCCCCAGCTGCACCACCAGGCATCGCAGACGTTGCCACCGCGGTCGCCGTGCCGCGGTCGCCGCGGCTGTCGAAGTATTGGAAACCGCCGGTGCGGACTTTCAACAAGGGCTCCTGCGGAGAGCCATAGATGCTCTGTAGGGATCTACCCAATGGGATATGAATGCGATTTTTGGAGAAGTTCCCATGGAAATTTGGTGGATTATTGTGGATTGTTTTGGATATTTAACTATAGTCAATACGGTTAGTAGTGTTATATGACATGAGAAATGTCCTTGAACTAGGGTCTGTGAAGGATATAACTATAGCGAATTGGATTTTATTTTAATGGAAATGGAGTGGATTCTTATACAGTATGGGATTTAATGGGGATTGAATGCGAATTTCGAGGGATATAAGAAATATGTCTATAGTTGAAAGTAGGGCTAGCATAACTATAGCGGGAATTTCAACTAGGCTTTATGAAAGATATAACTATATACCACAAAATGCCATTAAATACTTATTAGATACCCATAAAATCCCACTAAATACCCATTTGTTGATGGTTATTCCACCCTCCTGCCATCTTCCCATGTCGCTGGAGCCACCTGCTCCATCCGCCGCGGCTCATTCGCCATGCTCGGCGGCTCCGGCGACACAGCGCCGCGGGCCGAACTGCGACCTGGAGAAAGAGATCATCCGAACAGCTATCATGGTATGATGGATTGTTATGGATTATCATGGATATAACTTTAGTTAATGGGAATTTCATGGAAATTTAGGGGATTATATTGGAATTGAAATAGAAAATTCACGGGAATTCAATGGGATGCAACAGATATATCTTTAGTAAATGGAGTTTATAACATAACCTATCACTGATGGTTCCCCTTCGGCAATCAAACGTGGCTGGCTGGGAAGGCCCTGAACGAAATGAAGGTTTATAGCTGGGAATTTCGTCTACGAATGGGGAATGTTCAATTGCCATTTTTTATTTCCGGAGGGTACCCTGTTTGTATGGAAAGATCGCGTGGATACTGTAGGAAAACTTGGGTGTAATAGGAATACTTCATGGCGATTTTGTGAAACGATGAGGTTTACTGAGTAGACAGTGGGGATATGAATGGGATACATAGCCACCAATCTGATATGAAATTCTTGATATGATGGGAATCTACTGAGAATTGTTTTTTTGATGGATCTACTTATAATGGCATTATATCCCATGGGATGATGGTTACCATGTGGTTGGTCAATAGATAAAACAAACATAGGGGATAGTACTGGGATATGAATGGGATATATGATATACAATCGACGTGATCATGATTATCTTGGTTTTAAGAAGATGTAATTGGGCAAAATTGGGGGAAAGTACCTATATAATGGTAGTACAAAGGGGAAAACACAATATATAATGGGGATACAATGTGGATATAATTACAATGGCGACATAATGACGATATAATGAAGATATAATATGGATTCAATGGGTGGGATGTGTATATGTAGGATATAGCTAGGATATATTGATGATATGATATACTGGTGGTACAATTTGGATATTATGTTGATATAATTGGACAATTCCTATGAAATGGCTATCCTGGTGGGTCAGTAGATATTCCTATGAAATGGGCTATCATTATCCTGGGGGTTCAACCAGCAAAGTTATAGGGGTATCAGATCAACCATTTTTAGGGGCATAAAATGGCGATGTAATAGGGATATAGTAGGATATCCTGTGCCATTAAATAGTGGAAAAATATGGGATATCATCGGAAAAATTGGAGAGTATAACCCGCTATAATGATGGTTGTAACCAACAAAGCCTATGAAACAGGTTTAAAACAAAAAACATTTCAACAAAAAAGGTAGTGTACCCACTATAACGATTTGACCCCCACAACATGAAGAAGCTAGAGACTTGTATGGTTTCAACCAGCCAAAAAGGCCAGTTGAATGGATCTAATGTGGATATAATGGGAACGGATTGGGTATTACTGTGGATACAATTGGAAAAATTACTATAGTAATCATGTGGGAAACAACATTCCCCTAATCGCACCTCCCTGGATCCATTCATTTTGGGGTTGGCTTCTGAAATCGCTGAACCGACCACCTTCGCTCGCACGAGCGGTGACCATTAGCTCCTGGAGCCAAGGCTGAAGGGTCATCAAACATGGCTGGGAAATCCGCATGGGCATCTAAAGGTGGGAAAATCGTCTGAACTAAATGTTGGGAGTGTGACATAGTTTTGATTGCAAGGTGGGGCTAAGTTGGCAAACATCTCTGCCACTTCATAGTAATTATAACTTATTATAACTATATCAGATGGGGTGAAACTACACCAACTGAAAAGACTGTGGGTCCCACCTTCTAGGCGAATGAGATGTATAACCAGCAATATGATGGGAGCTTGGCCATCTGGCAATTGATCCAATCTTTGGCCTTGACTTGCAGCGGCTATTTGGAGAGTGTTCCAGTATGGTTTTTCAAATCCCCATTTTGGCCGGCGAAAATCATCATTCAAACAGCCAATTCTGGTTATTTGTAGATATAATATGTACATATATATATATATATATGTACATGTATGTGTATACATATATATATATATACATATACACATATCGTGTGAATATATATATATATAATGTGGTTTTTTGTAGTCTAATAACCCTACCATATCCCATTGTATCCTCAATATCGTTGGATGGATCTCCAAAAACTTTGAGTCAAAAAACTCTACCAAGACCTGACGCCTCCAAGTTTGACAGTTGATCATCACCTTTCCCTTATCTTGGACCCAAATGGTGTCAGATTGTTTTAGTATCATATACCATGAATATCCCATTAACATTCCAGTAACATATATAGGGGATTGATCATATATCTTTCCTCCCACTTGGTTCCGTGCGGTTCCATCGTCGGATATCAGCAAAGTTTTCTAGGGCTTCTCTGAACTTGTGGGGATTCATGGATGAAAATAAACCATGTTTGTAGCAATGTGTACCCTCTGGTAAACTAACAGATCGCTATGGAAAATGGACCATTTATAGTCATATTTACCCATTAAAAATGGCGATTTTCCATAGAAAAATGTGAGTTTACCATGGTGTAATCTCAACTGCACTCCCATGGATTCCCATCCTGCGCCCGCGGGAGGGAATTCACCGGCTGCACCGCTGAAGGAATCCCAGCAGTGGAGCGCTGCACACGCGCAGTCATCGGCAAGTCCTGAGAGGGGGGGGTTATTAGTGGGATTTCATGGGATTTAGCAGGAACAATTAGGGTATGAACAGCATTTAGTGGTATATTGTGTAAACAACGATATTCGATTGATCGTCCTTTCTGTTTGGATGATGTTATTTTTTTGTGGGCTAATCATGAAAAACTAGATGTCAACCAACAATAATTTGAGGGTGATATCAAGCAACAACAATCACAATAAATCAAAACTCGCCAACAATAAGTGTGTGATCCTCACGTAGACGCTGTGCACCCATGCATTGATTCCCTATAAAAACGCCATTTTCCAAGGGCTACTACAGGTCATTAAGCCATCTTATATTGGTTGCTATTTACGTTGTGTTTGCTCCATTACTGTTTGTTCTATCTTCACAAAACCAGCTATTTTTGGTTTACATGAATCCCATCGCTGTTCGACAATATGGCCATGACTGCCATGAGCCAAGAGCACAATTCGCCGAGCTTTCCCTCCCCTAGCGCCTCCAACATGGCGCTGATCATGCACATGGTGGGGTTCAAATCGTGCCGACTGTTCCTGTCTGGGGAAATCACCATCGAGGCGGGAAAACACCCATGGATTCATGAAATATTCAGAAATGTAATATGGCTGGTTGTGACCCCTAGTTCGGTGGACATTCGTGATGAAACTTGAGTAGCAACCACTATGAAAGCGTCAACAAATGTTCTCGGGTACCTGGATAAAGAAAATCTTTTGCACTGAGCACAAAAAACATGTCTGGCTAAGATACAAAAGGACGGTTTTCGCCCACAAAACCCATTATTACCAGACGAGAATTGACAGGTCTTGCCTTGCTTTACAACTGCTTGGATGACCAGTTCCAGTTGCCTTTACAATTGCTTGGATATGTTCCTTTTCAAAGAAAAGCCTTTCAAGGTCCGAAACTCCGAAACCAGGCAAGAAAACAGCATGGTATTTAAGGGGATCAAATATTTGGCGAACTGATTTCCTGTCTATACAAACGACCTTGGTCAGCCCTGGAAGATCTAGAAGCCAAAGATCTGTCGAAACAGGCCCATGTTTCTCGATGTTTAGTGGTGGGCCTGTTCTTCAAGAGCCTGGAACTTCGCAAAAGTCTTGAGGGCCCCAATCCAACAAAATGGCTATAAATAAATGGTGGTTTTACCAACAAAATCAGGAGTATAATATATATATATATATATACACATATATAATATATATTACATATATAAAATATATATAATATATAAAATATATATAATATATAATATATATAATATAATATATATTATATATATTATATATATTATATATATTATATATATTATATATATTATATATATTATATATATTATATATATTATATATTATATATATTATATATNATTATATATATTATATATATTATATATATTATATATATTATATATATTATATATATTATATATATTATATATTATATATATTATATATATTATATATATATATACATATATTATATATATTATATATATTATATATATTATATATATTATATATTATATATATATATTATATATTATATATATTTCATATATTTTATATATTATATATATTTCATATATTATATATATATAATATATTATATATATATATTATATATATTATATATTATATATATTGTATACTATATATATTACATATATTACATATATTATATATTATATATATATTATATATTATATATATTACAAAATATATATTATATATATTACATATTATATATTATATATATATATTACATATTATATATATATATATATATTACATATTATATATATACATTCACGAACCGTAACACATAATGGGATACAATTCGAGAACCCCACCCATTGCGGTGAACCCCCCAATGATGTTTGAACTATGTATTGGGTTTATTCGCCTCCAACAAGCGAGAATAAGGGCATCCCGACTATCACGAATCCTTGGTCAGCCCTGACCACAGGTGAGATTCACCACTGATCACGGCACCCTCCAATATGACCTAATCTGGTACTAGAACCCCCAGTACATGATTTACCTGAAGAACTTCGATGAATTTCCACGGCCTCTCAGATGACCGACTGGATTTGCGCTGGAGATACCAGATAAGGGAATGGTTATCAGGACCAACTGCTTGGAAGGCATAGCAATTTACATCCAGAAATGGATGGCTGAATCCTAATGACAAATGTCATTTTGAACGATAGCCATGTGACCAAAAAAAGTCACAGTCATCCCACGACCCATGGTGTTCGTCCCAATTTTTGCTGGCTCTTCCCATTTTGGTGGATTAAATTGATTAAATGAGGGTTTCTTGAAATGGAGGATCCCCAAAATCATGGGTTTGCAAGTAAAATTGTTTAATCAGTGAATGATTTGGGGCTACCCCCATTTTAGAAGACCTCCAAATGTCTGAAAACTAGGGGACCCCCAGAAAAAGAATGTGTTTCTTTTTCCATCATGTCCAAATTATAAATCTATGTTTTTCTCGTTGGGAGTGGGGCCCCCATTCGTGCAGGAGCCCAAATCCATGTTATATAATGGTTAAAAGAATGGTTCAATCATGTTAAACCCATTGTTTAATGGTTAGATACCTTAAAAAGAGACAGAAACCCATAATTTCATGGTTAAACATGGTGAAACACTATGATATTATCTGATATTATGTTGAAATCCCACAATTCGATGGTGAGATATCCCTAGTCTTGTTGTTTCATGGGTCCCCTCCAAGGGCTGCGGAAACGCACCCGGAAAACGCACGGCACCTGCGCGCGTCTTTGCTGATGCCGCGACGGAAGGAGTTGGAACGGCTCGTGCGCCCAGGGGGAACTCGGCAGGGATCGCAAGGTGGTTTTTCCCAGCTTAGATTTCTTGGTTTATCGATGTTGTAGATAGATACTTGGTACTTATCTACTTATCTACTGAATGTGGATATCACAGAAAGACCTTTTTACTACAGTTGTACATGTAATATGTATATGTATATCTATATATATAATATGTGTGTTTAAAACCAAAGTAAATGGATATATAAATATACCATAGATCATAGATCCAATCGTTAACAGTTGCCCTACAGACCAACTTAGCAATTTCGACCTGGGAAAAAACCGCCCTGTCCAGGTTTCGGAAAATGTGCACTCTGTATCTTCGCAGCAATAAGAGTGTTTTTTTATCATGAATTACAAATTTGACTTTCTATTTTAAGATGAAGAAAAATGCTGCAACTTTGGCCATGAAGTTCATGCATCAAGATTTCACCATGTAACAAATGTTCATGATGTTCATGTTCATTGGCATGATATCTTCCATTGGCATTCTCACCATCCGGGACCAGCAGACCCTTCCAGGGCCCCCAACGGGAAGAATCTAGGGACTCCCTCCTGCCGCGGGCATGTGGTTGGTGTAGCTGTAGACATTGAAGTTATCATGTGATGCTTATATCATCTTATATCATGTTTGCAAAGCAATACTAAACCACCCGTATTTGATGGTGTATACCGCCTCTTCATGGGAAATTTGGAGATGGTTTACTATTGTTTTTGCGAACATTACTCCCCAAAGCTACACCCAAGTTAGCATGTTTAAGCAGGTTGAAAATATGTTGAAAGCCTTCTGCGGAACAGAAACCGTGAAGTCGCTTCATTCAAGCTTAACATGCTACGCTGGAAAGATGGCTTCGGTTTCCGAGCAGCAAAAATCTGGCCAATTGGGCACCTTACAGCAGATTCAACATGGGCCAAACTGCTGAACTCACTCTGAAGGGCTTCTATCACATAATTTTGGATTCTGCCTGCAGTCAACCTTGTCAAGTTCTTGCAAGTCACAGAAAGGGACTCGACATGAGCATCTGAAAACTGTTTGGTAATGTTGCACCTATCCTATTTAGTTTCGTTTGAAGCAAGTCAGAAGTATTTTTTCCACATGTCAGGTGAGTGTCTCTAGATCTTGGGTCAATGCCTCTGCCTTCTCCTGGTCTCCCTCTCCTCATTCCCCCAATTTTTGCTATCAGATCTACGGGTGACGTTTCATTCTCATGTTTACTCAAGGTCAGAAGTCAAGACAATGGTACCTCTCTGACGCTTTCTGACTATCCCAAAATGGGTTTGTCCGAAAATTTGAGGTACCCTTTACATCCAAGGGTAAACATCATGGTTCCTACTGCAATGGCCATTTGGGTGTATACCCCGTTTTCAAACACACTCAAGTCCCATATTGTTTGTGGTTGCATCCCATTCAATCTCATTGGCCCCATCAAAGCCATTCCCTGGTGGTTTTTGTATACCCCAGCCTGCAGATGAAATATGCGAAAGTAAGACCCTGGAGGAAAAAAAAGGCTGGGTAGATATATATATATATAAAGATAGAGAGAGAGAGAGATAGATACAAATAGCCATGTACAAAGTTGAAAAAGTTGCAAACTTGAAGTATTACCCAGAAAATGTGACAGGTATCATATGATTTTAGGTGACCTAGCTTTGCAACCAGATAGCAGCAAAGATTCCAGGTTGCAGGGTTTCCAAATACCATTCCGGTCAGTCCCACACCAAGAGACTGAAACACAATCAAGACCCAACAAGTGTTGGGAAATTCAACATCCAATATCTCTTGGGAAAACACTGGTGATCAACATCAACGGGTGTGGCAGCCGAATTCTGGCGCAGGTCCCAGTTGCAACTGGAGATATTTCACCATAGCTACAGTGCTCCCATATCCAGTTACTGGGCTGAAAAAATCCCAAGGTAAAAAAAAACGCCCTTTTTTCACCCCTGCACCATGAACTTCCCATGGAAGTCCTGGTTGGAACTGCACTGGTGCGAGTGCTCTTCACCTTTGCCACCTAGCCGCAAAGGACGGTGGTTTCAAGCCCTTCATGTGGATATTATGTGGTCATAGAGTTACATGGGATTGGTGGTGAAAAATGAAAAAAAATCAGTGTGCTTCATGGATGGATGATACAAATTTGGTCGCTTCATGTCACTTATACCGTCTATTTATACCGTCTATACCCATCCAGTTCATGTCACTTTCGCGCCACAGCCATGTAGCTTAAGCCACAAAAATAACACAAAAATTAATTGCTTGGTGGTTGAGCCACCTCATCCAAGAATATGAAAGTCGATAACCGGAAGGGCAACCAAGTTGTGGGTTTCCAAAACTGGAGGTACCTCTAAAAATCATCCAGCCATTCATGTGATGTTCCACTATAAACCATCCAGCTATTGGGGTATCCCCAGGATCAAATCCGCATGCGGCAGCCATGGGTCTGAAAAGAAACAAATGGTTTCTTGGCTTTACAGATCTACCTACCTAACTATCCAGACCTATCTAGACTTATAACTAGACTTATAACTAGACTAGACCTATAACTAGACGTATCTATATAGATAGGTACATTTGCATCCAACCCATTTTTTCATCTTCCGCGGCACTTTCCACGCACCCTGCAAGATGGCGCGGCCTGTTCGCTCTGGTCATCTCGCACCGAATTGCTCAGCGATCTGCTGGCATCGCGGATAACACCTTGGCAGGATACATGTGTGGATGGTGGGGGATTATGTCCTGTTGATGTGGAATTCACCCAATGCCATCAATGGGGGATTAGCCATGGAAAATGGTGCTTCAACAAGGATTTTTATGATGGGAGTCACCATGGATGCATAATGGTCACAATGTATCTTTTTTTGAATTGTCAATTCATGCATCACTGTAAGAATGTTGTAAACCCAATGCCATAAACAATCCCCAACATCACCATGAACGAGTAGTCGTGTAAACCATCCCCAAATGGTGGGTTCATGGCATTGGGTTGCCCACATTAACGGGATAAAGCGATGAGATAAAGAAGGTTTTAGAATAGGATAATGAGATATTCTTAAGGGATAGATGGGATAGATCAAGACCCTATATTTTTCATGAATGTTGGGGGATGAACATCCATAAAACCCAGCTATTTTACGATTCAGGGTAGCGGGGTTTTGACCCAGCCCATTTCAGCAGCTTCAAAACAAACAGTTTGAAGGGTGTTTAGTTGACAAATTATTTAAATGATGTTTTTTGATGGTTAGTCAGGGATTGTCATAATTCATGAACTGGGAATCCCGGTTAAACTGTTTGTGTACCCCACTTTTCAGACAAACCCAATTTGTTGGTTGATGGGGATTCCAACATATTCCAACCATCCATGCCATGATATAAAATCCCTACCAAAATAACACCGCATTGCGGAGACTGGGAACTGTGGTTGCTTGTGAAAAGCACTACCACACCTTGGAAACCCTCCAGGAAACACCATGGCAGTCAAAAATCACCATATTTGCTCCAAAATCATCTGTCAATGGGTTGGTGTAAAGGAAAACCTACAGAAAAGAACTGTTTCTACACCAAAAATACACCCTGGCAATTGAACCTGGGAATAGAAAATCATCCATTTCTGAATGATTACCCCATATTCTCACATTAGAGTTCTGGTTTTCCGGCAAGGCATTTTAAAATACCAGAGGGTAAGGATTTCCTGTTAATGTTCCCTTGGTGGTTCACCCCACATACTAAATAAATGTCAGGAGCTTCACCCCACAGGGTTACTAATCGTGGGATGATCATCCTCACTCAATGGTTCATAACCCTAGTTAGCAAGTCCCTGAATAGTGGATTATCCCACTTGCTCACCGGATTATAACCCCACCTAAACTACCCTCTGGTAGACTAACATAGCGAACTGGAAAGGACCATGTTGAATGGATAAGTCATCTATAAATCTGCAATTTTCCATAGCTATGTTAATTTACTGAAGGGTAAACCAGTTACGATTCCTGGGATCATCCTCGAATTCGCAACGGACTGCAACTCACATCCCTTGCCCGTTTCACGCCAAGCGTCGAAAGCTCGAGAAGGAATCCAGCGGAGCCGTATCCGTGCTGAGCGATGGAGCCTTCTTCCTCGAGATCACGAGATTCAGTTTTCATGGGTTACACCCTCTGGCAATTTAACATAGCTATTGAAAATTGCTATTTATAGTTGATTTTCCCACTAAAATGGTGATTTTCCATAGTTATGTTAGTTTACCAGAGGGTAATGGAATATTTTCATATATCCCAATTGGACATACCCCAGAAACATGGCTTAAATTTTGATTTTATAGAAGGTTAATACTCCCCAATAGTGGTTGATTTATAGGGCTCGGTATGTGAAAATAATCTATTAAGTTTACCATCACTATAGCCATTGTGTCCACAGCAATAAATGGGGATATATACATGGATTATATGGGATGATAATGGAATTATAACGAGGAAACCAACCATTTGGGATATTCATTGGAATACTGTTGGAGATATAAAGAGATGTTTTTAGAAAGATGATATTTCTGATATAGTATATAGCATGTGATAGAGGCTATATAGTGTTTATATATATATATGTGGATCGATTAATCCTACTGTCTCAATCTAAATCCCATAAATCATGTTCCGATCATATCCATTATAACCATTAGTTAAGAAATAATATATATCCCCATGATATCACCATTAAATACCTTTGATCGAAACCGCCATAGCCCATCTCAAACATAAATATGTATATATATACCACATCATGATTGATAAGTAAAATAATGAAAGTACTACTATTGATGAAAGGTAAGCCTTTCGTATACTAGATCATTACCCTTTTTATATCCTATCAGATATACCATCATTATCCAACAGGATGGTACCTCCAGTTTTGTTGGTGTATAAAGCATAGTAACTAGTTCGATTCATCTTCCATAAACCCTAGTTCTTGGAATTACAACATAGGTTTATCACATCAAAAACCGTATTATACTCCATGATAGTTGATAAAATAATCCACTATCATCCATTATCTCATAATCTATAACCATAGAAATCATTTGTTAAAATCCCATTATAATCACGTTATAACCCCATCAAACCCCCATTTTTTTTCAATATTTGGTGGTTCAAATCCCATTCGAACCCAAAATAGCCAATATAAATCAACTATAATTCCCATTCAATCCCCATTTTTGTCAGTTAAACATAGGATGGTCAATCCTCCCGTCCGGCCATTTTGCTCGCCCAGCGGCACTCCCTCGGCTACTCCATCGGCCCCTTCGAAGAGCCGATCGAAGTGCCGTGGCACTTTGGCCATCAAACCTGCCACGGGCATTCGGCGGGCCGGGCTTTAAGGGCAACGCGTAAAAAGGGGACGTTTGGTGATGATGTTTGATGATGGAATCTTTGTGAAAAGGTCTAAAAATCCAATTGTTAGTGATGATTAATGATGGTTGATGATGGTTGATGATGGTTGATGATGGTTGATGATGATTGATGATGGTTGATGATGGTTGATGATGGTTGATGATGGCTTGCTGGTATAAATATTGAGATATACCCACGAAAAGGGTTGGGACTTACGAAACATAGTCGTGTGGTGGCAGTTGGTGAAACAAAATCAAGAGAGGTTCGAGCAAGCAAAATGGCAGTGCAGCTCAAATTCAACAGCTGGAGACTGAAAATGGCAAATGAATATATGAGAAAACCTTAGAACCCAAACACACATTGGGGGTTGTCAATGTTGGCTTTCACGGGACTACATCGCCACCTTAAAGGAGCTCAATAAGATTGGGGTGGTTACCCTAAAGGTGAGTCGCAGCTCATGGATTCTGATCATCACTCATGTATTGGCTAGTATTGTCCCCCAAATAAACACAGAAGGATTCAAGTTGGTCTGAAAAGTTGAGGCACAAGAAATTCTCAGTTTACTTTGAAATACAGATTGTATGATTTTTCAGAGGAATGTTTTCCATGATTGAAACCTCCATTTCATGAATTGATGGTTTGATTCCTGTTTTGCTGTTTTAATCCCCTGTTTTTGTCATACAATAAATCACCAATAAATGATGATTTCATCCTGAATGTAAAGCCCTGACCGGCACACTGGCTGATGATCAAACAAAGAGCGTGGAACTCTGTATGATGACATTTTTGCAAAGCCACTTGGGAATAAACATCGGCTTTAATGCTGCTACCCCCAAAGGATTTTTTTCATCCCAATGATACTTTAATCCCCCAGGAATGGAAAATGCTAATTTTGGATGATTTTCCATTAAAACCTCCATTTGGTTCAAGAATTTTCCATGGCTATGTTATAACCAGAGGGGTCCCAAGAAATGGTGGTCGAATCCACCTTTCGGAAGGAAGTGCTGCGACCATCGTGGGATGTGCTCCAAACGCGCAACATCCACGGCGCTGCCGCCCGCGGCCACGGTGAAATCCTGGAGCAAAGATCCGGTCTACATCTGATATCTACGTGTACATGTATGACCTACGTATACATATGAATATATATATATATACTATATGTATATACTATGTAT
Source organism: Symbiodinium sp. clade C Y103 (assembly GCA_003297045.1). Classification (NCBI taxonomy): domain Eukaryota; class Dinophyceae; order Suessiales; family Symbiodiniaceae; genus Cladocopium; species Cladocopium sp. clade C. The sequence continues at coordinate 6,914 of BGPT01000028.1, read as the reverse complement.
ATATATATATATACTATATGTATATACTATGTATATATATATATATATCACCCTTCCTATGGATATAGATTTTGTAGGGGATATATATATATATGACACATACAATATATGCATGTGGATATATACGTCCAGGCGTTGGGGATGTCCCGCGCCTCATCAACGGCTTCATCTCAAAGGCTCAAACACCGTGGTATTGTATGTATATATATATATATACATATTATGCAACATGGTTGGCTTAATGTGGGAACTATTATCATCCTTTATGGGAATATCTGTTCGAAACACCTAGAAAAGGCTGCGCTGGATCCAATCTTTCATTAGTGGGGTCACCATTCACCCATAGACAGTCTGCTAAACTCCCGCTGCATACCATAGAATTTCACTTCTGGCCATGGTCACTGTGAGGGGCTAAAATCCTGTTCCAGGTTTCACCCCACTTGCGCAGAGTGTGAAAAAATGAGAATCTACAAAATTATGCAACTCAAAAACCCACTTTGTGAAGGTCCCTACTGGAGTTATGACCCCTGATGTGTGCAGATGCTTCAAACTTTGGGTGCCGTCGTGCAAAAATATCCAGTCTATTCGGCTTAGTGCCTCATTTAACCATGGAAGCTCACTCAAGATGCGAAATAGGAACTCTAGAACTGGAATTCTGTGAAACCTTCCAATTCTTGATGCAGTGATAGTAAGGGGCCCCAATCGACCTGGATAGAAATGAGGCCGCAGGCTAGCGGCTGGATAATCCCTTTGAAAAACTGCATGTAGGTCACATAGATCCCATTGTGATGAAATTCTCTGATAAAACATCAGTCAAACGATGTCCTCTCCCGGTCTCCTGCTCTTCCTCTGGCTCGGCAAAGAAAGTCTCAGTCACCTACAAAAATGGAGGGCTTTGGTTCCGCGACATGGGGATTTAATGTGGAATTGAACCAAGATGCGGGTGTAACCAACATGGCAAGAGACGTGTTTTCTCCAGGAACAAGAATGGTGATAACACCAGCCAAATAAGGGACAGGGGGTGTGCAGATTTCCTGGACAATATCAGGATTCAAAAAATATGGTTTTCGCCGAGTTTCGCCAATGAAAGTAGCAATGTAAGTGCCCAGCATACATGAAGACACTGACCAAACAAACTGTGATAATGGAAGCGGAAATCGCATCTCAAAAATGGTGATGCAGCATTGGGTTTGCAGTATCATGTACGTGTGAACATTGTATATATCTGCGGACCCCAGCCAACAGCAAGAGGAGCACATACAGAGAGTAGGAACGGCGGCACGGCTTAACACCAACAACCAACAGCCAACAACCAAATACCAACAACACCAAGAGCAACAGCAACAGAAACAACAACAACACCACCACCAGCAGCAGCAGCAAAAACGGCAAAATCATCAGAAACAACAGCTTTCACAAAAACCACAACTACGGCCACAACCCACAACCACCTCCCACACCCAGAGTCACTTGCCCAGTCGACCCGCCTTGCCGGTCAAGGGTTTCTCCTTAGCGCCTTTGCTGATCCAGGGTTCAGCCACGTAGGTCTTGCGCATCTTCCACCAATGTTCCTCCTGTTATGGTTTAATGGGAAGGTCATATCATATGATATGACATCACATCACATCACATCATGTACAAAAAAATATCATATATACGGATGTATGTATATATATATATATATACATATATATATATGTATATTATGTGTGATACCTTATAGTGTATGTGTCTTGTCAATGGATAGGTTCTGGATGTTGCTCGTTATTTTGAGCAAATTCCTCTTCTCGCCAGTCAGTCCTGTTCTGAGAACATGGGCATCTGCTTGTAGACGTGCGGAAAGTTTCGCATGTTGTACCTGGGAGTTTCCGCCCTACGTCCAGGGGAAAATACCTGGTCACCTTTGACAATGATTGGCGCCGGAAAAACAAGGAGGTGTTGGGGTTAATATTATCTTAATGGTCAAAACTGGGGAATCTATCTATGAGAATAATATGGCAATATGGCTAAATAATAGGATATAGAGGGTACCAAAACTGTCCAAGAAATGAATTCACCATTTTCGAAGAAACCACAGAAAAGGCTTCCACAAAATGTTGGACTCTCTCACATCATCCGTTGCAGTTCCATTCTGGCTATGTAGAGTTTAGGGCCCACAACCAACACCTTGGATTTGTCACTTGAATCTCCATATTTGGTCACTATCCCTCCTGCTTTCTTGAATTTCCCCCAAGAAAACAACTATCATGTCTTGCATATATTTGCACCACAAGAATGTTTCCCTCAACAAAAATTGCTGATAAACAGATCTCCGCAAAGTATGCATCTCTCAAATCCATTGGACTGTCATCATTTTCCCATGAAAATTGCAATCTTGAGGTATATTCCCCGTTTTGGGGGCACACCCAAATATCAGGTTGTTGATTACATGTATCACATTAGTCTCCCATGTTCCCATTACAGTTGGTTCATGTCCCTATCAAATGGTGATGATCTCCATTTTTGTGGGTTATTATATCCCTATGATGCTTGAGTATGAATCCTGTTAAGTCCCATGAATAATCCATTAAATCCAAAAAAAAATATCCGATTAACCACATCCATAATCCCATTAGATCTCCCATTATTCACCCAACCAATCATTCCCATGTTGGTTTATATATATATATATACCAATCAGTAAATTAAATAGACCCTGGCAGACAAGTTGGAAGATTAGTTTCCAAAATGGGTGACTTTCAGGGTCTATGCTTGCCGGTGTATACAGATATCCCTATGTTTAATGGCATGACATTTGCGTTACACCAGCCACCCATCCCCAACGTTCCGCTGAGATGCTCGAGGTATTCGCGTTTCCGGGCATCCAGCAGCTTGTTCTGCGTCATGGCATGGGGATCTGGGCGACGTGCCTTGGACGAGTTTTGAGGGAATGATGAGATGATAAGGATATGATATCACTATAAATAGGTGGTATAAACCATCAAAATATAGGTGGTTTATTATTGTTTTACCCACATTAATAGATATACCCTCTGGTGATTTAACATAGCCATGGAAAATCACCAAATGGAGGTTTTTTTAATGGAAAACCATCCAAAACTAGTTATTTTCCATTGCTATGTTAAATAACCACAGGGTATATGATATATTGTACCATTATATCCCTATGATACCCCAATACTCCTACTATATCCTCTTATATCCTTAGAATAGGGTATCAAATACTGGTGATATCATGATACAACGATATAAAAACGGAATATTGAGATATCACATGACTAAGTGTTCCGAAACACCAAACTGAAGAGGAACATACACTGATATGGTGATATCGTGATTTGTTGGTTCTAGTGAAAAAGATAGAAACTCAAAATCCTACTGAAATAATGATAGCTTACTTGTCTATCTTTTTCGGTGGTCCTATAGTAGGACATAATGGGCAGGGAAATAGGAGCCGCTGAAATGTGACAGAATAGGAGTATTGGGATATAAAAATTGTAAGGAATAGAACCTTACTAAGTCGTTCCCCTTGCATGATTTGTGGTTATGCCGCTGTTGAGGTTTGATACGCTGTGATCTTGCTTGTTCATGGTATTGGGAGGGGTATCTTTCTTGACGGCATTGTCATTCTTGTTGTCGATATGATGAACGTTGATTTCTTGCTGTGGTTTAGTAGTTTGTGTTTTGTTTCTGGATCCTGATGATCATCCATCACGCCCATAAGCAACTAACAAATTACCTGTGCTCGCCAGTGGACATTGTTCCAAAAAAAAGGGTTCCTTAGGGTCGTGATTCGGATGTCCATGTTTGAATGGTTGAATGCTCAGTTTAGCTTATTAAATCATATTACAAACATAGACCTGGTCAAAGAGTGGGTTGGAAGACTACTTTCCTCCAAAATCGTCGGTTCTCAGGGTCAGAGCTGTTGGGGTGATGGAAGTAATATCCCATTAAAAAGACACCATAAACTTGTGAAATATACCCTGATAAAGAGAAAGTACATCCCGGCGAAATCCCACAAAAGTCCCTTCCCAGCCTCATGCTCTTCCAATTCAGTTCGCGTGTGACGCACCTGACACAGAACTGGGGGTACCTTTTCAGGGGGCGGCTGTGAATGACCATGAAAAAAAAAAGGTTTGTTTTGCCAGAAACAAGACACATGTTTTTTGTGGCAAAGGCTGCAGAAGAATCGGAATACTGGATTTGAGCAAACTGAGAGATGAGTATCTAAATATATATATATATATATATAGTGTAGTATATTGTGAATATACAAATTGATTACTATAGACTATAATGTGTATATATATATATATATAATGTGTATATATATATATATATATGTATTAAATGTATAGATATATACATTAAATGCATAGATATATATATATATATATTAAATGTATAGTTGTCTTGCCCAGAAGGATGTGGATTTCCCTAAAACCGCCGCAGCCTCAATGGGGACGAAGTCAGAGTTCGCCTCCCCTTCAGCGAGGCCTTTTAGGATCTGCTCCTTCCTACCGGACCGCGCAGAACTTCATCGCGGCCAGTGGATGCGGTTTTTTTTGGGGCTGAAATGGGAAAATGGCTGGATATAGATGCAACATATGGATAAGTATGGATGAATATGGTCATCCATAAATGGCTAAAGATTTTCCATGAGAAAATGAGGTGACATTGCCTTGATTCTTCCCGCAGCTATAAGGCTACAATCTCCTTAGTTCAGGATGATCCCCCCATGGTAACCATGAAGAAGTTGGATTTCATATTTGGAGGTTTCCTAAAATAGGGGTACCCCCAAATCATCCATTTATAGATGGATTTTCCATTATAAACCATCCATTTTTGGGTACCCCCAGCCATTAGAAACCAGCGGATTCTTTTCACCGCAGAACTGGCGTTGACGAACTGCCCATCAGTCGAAAATCCTAGACTAAGACGTAGTTTGGAAGTTTGGAGGGATCATCCAACCATTTTTCAAAAGGATGGTTAATGATTGGGATACCCTCTGGTAAACTAACATAACTATGTAAAATCACCATTTTTTTAGGGAAAATCAACTATAAATCACCATTTTCAATAGCTATGTTAAATTACCAGAGGGTACTCCATCTTTGAATGATGAAATGAGGGATGCCGCACAACAAAAGAACAGGAGCGTTGCACCCGGGCTTGCTCTGAACCAAGACTGGCATGGTCCTTGTCATTGACATACTGGGATGATCAATAATGGTCATATCATGGACATAAAATGGATGCATAGATGTAATGGAAATATGTAAGTGGTGCAAGGACTCAATTCTATACTGGGGTGGTATTCATCTCCAGACATTCAAAATCGTAAATTCCCCTTAGTAAAGTGTGAATTCATTACTCAATCCGGTCATCAAACGTGGCTGGCACGAACATCCTCGCACTCAATGGAGGTTTCGTTCGCTGCATTGTTGGATTACCGGAGGGTAAATGTGTCCCTTCTACATCTTGCTTGTGCTTATTATAGGTCATTCCCCCATTCCCTACAAAGCACCAGTAAGATTTTCATGAGCTATGCATCTCCAGCACATGGCCTGTGTTGGTGGAGTTCCCGCTGGGTTTTCACCTAGCGACTTCATGGATGGATTGAGGACTGCTAATTTACACACTTGGGCAATCAAACATGGCAATGGAAAATCCTCGAACTAAACGGAGGGGTTTAATGAGAAAATCATCTATACATTGGGTGATTTTCAATTCGTTTGATTAGCGGAGGGTAATGGTGATTTTTCATGGTCTATTTGAAGATCGATATATAGAATAGATATATCTATGTGTATATGTGTATATGTATGAAACACATCATGCGGGGGATAAACAAAAATCCGCCGACCCCTGCCGACAGCAGGGGGAGCGCGTCAGAGAAGAGATTACAAGCAACAAGTGTCGACGACGAGGCCAGACAGTTTAGCAGTAGGGTCCGTGGCCCGCAGGCCCGGTCCGTCCTTCAGGGCCCTGCTGTTTGGCTGGAAGGCGCCGTTTGTGAGTTTTGGCGGCTGGAAGACAGCTAGTTTTCTTATAGGTTCAGAAAGCAACGTTAGGCAGTAGGGTCCGTGGCCCGCAGCCCCGGTCCGTCCTTCANGTGAGTTTTGGCGGCTGGAAGACAGCTAGTTTTCTTATAGGTTCAGAAAGCAACGTTAGGCAGTAGGGTCCGTGGCCCGCAGCCCCGGTCCGTCCTTCAGGGCCCTGCTGTTTGGCTGTGGCGAAGGCGCCGTTTGTGAGCCTTGGCGGCTGGAAGACAGCTAGTTTTCTTGTCGGTTCAGAAAGCAAGGTTAGGCAGTAGGATCCGTGGCCCGCAGCCCCCTTCCATCCTTCGTGGCCCTGCTGTTTGGCTGTGGCGAAGGCGCCGTTTGTGAGCCTTGGCGGCTGGAAGACAGCTAGTTTTCTTACAGGTTCAGAAAGCAACGTTAGGCAATAGGGTCCGTGGCCCGCAGGCCCGGTCCGTCCTTCAGGGTCCTGCTGTTTGGCTGTGGCGAAGGCGCCGTTTGTGAGCCTTGGCGGCTGGNGTTAGGCAATAGGGTCCGTGGCCCGCAGGCCCGGTCCGTCCTTCAGGGTCCTGCTGTTTGGCTGTGGCGAAGGCGCCGTTTGTGAGCCTTGGCGGCTGGAAGACAGCTAGTTTTCTTATAGGTTCAGAAAGCAACGTTAGGCAGTGCGGCCCGTGGCCCGCAGGCCCAGTTCGTCCTGCACTGCCCCGCTGTTGCAACGTTAGGCAGTGCGGCCCGTGGCCCGCAGGCCTAGTTCGTTCTTCACTGCCCCGCTGTTTGAGTGTGGCGGGCACGCCATTTGCGGGCCTTGGCGGCTGGCAGACAGCTAGTTTTCTTGTCGGTTCAGAAAGCAACGTTAGGCAGTGCGGCCCGTGGCCCGCAGGCCCAGTTCGTCCT
>BGPT01000027.1:632088-656728 GCA_003297045.1 Symbiodinium sp. clade C Y103 | reverse complement strand
GATGATGATGATGATGATGATGATGATGATGATGATGATGATGCGTCGCCTGTCGTCATTGCGGGCCCGGGCAAAGCCCAGGCATTTGCCGTATATATACGATACTGGGCTTCCTTGTGCAGACGTCACCAAACATTTCCAGCAATGACGGCTGTTGTGGAAGAGTTGCCAATCGCCCTTCCCCCAGGATTGCCCTGAGCAGTGCGATCACATGCTGTGAGAAGAGTCTGCAATGGCAGCATGGGGTGTCCCTACTGAACATGGCCGGACTTGGCCGCGTTGCTCCAAACATTATCAGTTGCCAGATTTGCACAGAAGAAATTACATGGGTATGGATCACTTTCGTACCCCTACTATGGGACGGTTCTAGTTCTGGTTGGGTCTTGGACGATGACCCATACCCACAGCATCCCACAGCTTTATTCTTTTCCTCGATGTCTGAAAAGAAATGTCCTTTGCTGCGTGTTGCCTGTCTGTGTGTGTGTGTATGTGTATGTGTGATACCGGTACAATCCGGTACACCCCCCAAGTGGCCATTCTAATGGGGAAAATGATGATAACATATTACAAAACCCACGCTTTTTTGGTACCCCATTTTGAGACAAAATATGGCTTTATATGGTACAATAGCTCCATTTTAGGATCCTGGAATTTCCATCTAATTCGTTTTTGCTCCGAGGTTACAACAGTTCCATCAGCGCTTGCGAGAAGTCCGGACGCTGGAGACTGGCCGTGAAGCTCTTGGGATTGATCGAGACGGAGAGGTTAGCACCAGATGCTGTCGCTGGGCCCAAACTGCGGTGGTTTTGACAGGGGGGGGGTGCCGAAAATGCCGGGGACCCCCTTGAAATGATCCCAAAATGGGTGATTTTCATATGGCTGTATGTTGTTAGGAAAAGCCACGGTTTGGGGTACCCATATTTTAGGAACCCCCCGCATGTTTAGATGGTTGATGTTCAAAGTCTTTCTGAGTTCAGGTTTCGATGGGAATTCTATGGAAATGATCCACGGCTCAAGGTGGAGACTGAGCAGAACAGTGCGGTTTTGATGGTTTCGGTGTTTTGTTTCCCACCAAATATGGGGGGTTCTTACAATGGAGGATCCCCAAAGCCAAATGTGTCAATACTAAAACTGCGAAATTGTCGAATTTGGATGATTTGAAGGTACCCACATGTTGGGAAACCTCCATATGAGGATGTAAAACATCAAACAGTGGAGAGATATCCCATGAAAAAATTGCATGGGAATGACCACGAATAGAATAGCTGTTTTGCGGTTTCAAACACTTCTTATCTTCCAGACAACCCTGGTGATCGTAAGTCCTCCAACTTTGGTTACGGACCGATATGACAACCGGCGATGACATCAGACTTTCCACCTCTCACCATCATGTGTTGCTTATATATGCTTATATCATATATCTCCAGTTTTGTTTGGTTCAAATATGTTCAAATCATTTCACTGCAGGTACCCTCTGGTAAACAGCCACATAGCTATGGAAAATCACCATTCTTAGTGGGAAAGTCCACTATTTCTATTGCCATTTTCAATAGCAAACTGTTAGTTTTCAATCCCCATCTGAATCCCTTGCGAGGTGAGCTACAACAGTGCCATCAGTGCGTGTGAGAAGAGCAATTGCTGGGTCTCTGGGTCAATGTGAGACATCTGCGGCTCCAGAAATGCGGTAGACCCAGGTATGCCCAGGTATACCCCAACAAAAAAAACAGGCCCAGGTTGAAACATTGGGAAAAACGAGGCCGCGAAAATCATGGGGATTTGATGGGATTGGGCTGATCTTTATCACCAAGATTTGGCTTATTTTCCCAGGATCGCAAATCAAAGTATATACACAATTGAGATGTTGTTTCTGAAGTGTTGATGTGTTTTCCATTCTGATGACCCTGGGATGATTCTGATTTTCGGCCGGTTTTTTTTCGCAGCTCATATTCCCGGATTGGCGACCCCATTTGGTGATCCATGGAGGTGCCAACCAATGAAGATCCAAGGCTTACGCCCTATGCCTGTTGCTCTCCATGGAAGACGCCAAGCTGAGTCCGGACATCGTCAGCTACAGCGCTGTCATCAGTGCTGCGGAGAAAGGCTGGCTCCGGTGCTAGAAAGTCTCAGATGCGGTGTCAATTTTGTTATGGATCTTCATGTTGGCCCAACACTGCCCTATGCGGTGAGTAGTTGGGTGACTTTCACCTACAGTAGCTGAGATATTTCGGGGGATACTGGCCTCCTGGCATATCCCAATTGCCCTTTGGCAATCGCGGCAATGCTACATCCAGATGATTCATATGGTCTACGATTAGATGATGCAAATCGGGGATTGTCCAAGAATGCCAAGGTAGCTTACCTGAGGCTGCTGCGGATTCATCAGCACCCCCCGTCAGCAATGATTTGTCACAGCCCTGGTGAACAAGGTTCCTTCTTTCCTCCCGTTATCCCATTTACACCTTGGGCCCATAGTCGTCCTTCTTACACAGTCATTGACTGAGATACACGTCACCAGTTTCCGTGGACAAAATACTGGCAATAGTGTGGTAAACCCATAACCGTCACCCCCAATGTTTGAAGCAACCAATTGTTTGAACCGACCATATTGAAGCTTCGAGTAGAAACTCCACCAAACCATAAATCAATATAAATCAAATAATTCGAAGATATAAAACTTATAAAACATTACAACACCCAAGAACTCATGGTTTCCCAGCCGTTTCCCATCCCAAAAACCCATGGCTTTTCACAGGTGCCCGATGGACGGTCGCCATCGCCTTGTTCCAGCGGTTGGACATCCAGCAGCTCCAAGGGGATGTGATCCTCTACAGCAGCGCGATGCCTGGCCAGAAAAATCGGGAGCCCTGGGATGGGTCGAGTTCCCTATGAAATTGCCATATGAGGGGAATCACCATCCAGCTATACCAGCTATGACTTTGGGTACGGGTATCAGGGTTTTGACGGTCAAAACCATGTCGGAAACCCGTGAAAAGCCATGGCTTTTGCTAGGAAGATGATCTACAAATGCTGGGTTTTGCGCGTCTATTTACATATATATATATATATACACAGTACAGTATATTAGTTTAAAGCAGGGCAACATGATTCAATATGAACAACAAGCATATGGGTCTTGATGACATGGGGATGGAGAAATTCAGAGATGGTTTGCATCATTTTGCAGAATGGGCCAACATGAATGGACAAACCACCTGGTAATTCCATGATATCCTTTGCTCATCCGGCAACATCATCATGAGAAATGGGATTGTTGGCCGAAGATCTTCCATGAATGGATGAGTTTCCATGGCATTTTCCCATTTAAATGCCCATGTATATACAGGGGTTTTCCCAGCCATGTTTGATGAAACCAGAGGGGCCCTCCAAAACTCACTCTTCAGGTTGGTGAATTAGTATCATAGATTTTGTGTATAGATAGGTAGATAGGTAGATAGGTAGATAGATAGATAGATAGGTAGATAGATAGCTAGCTAGCTAGATAGATAGATAGATAGATATTGTATAGTGTTTATCTAAGATGAAAACCATAATTTCCGACTATGGGGATGATGGGATCCACTGGAAGAATGGCTTTGCCATTTCGCAAGAAGAGGGTTTGGGTATGGTGTGGTCCTTGAACGTGGCAGACTTAAGTCCCAAAAATCGTGAGTCCTACCAACAGCCTTGGGGGAATGTATATATTATTATATATTTATATCTACATATGATGTTCCAAGAGTGTGGAAGAATAGAAGAATCAAGACATGGTGGAACATCTTGGAAGCATATCTTGATATATCTTTCACTTGAGTTGTCATCTCCAAACAGCCATACCCTTTTCGGCATCCCATGGCTTTCATGCCTCCCAGGATCAGCGCATGTGAGAAAGGCCGGCAATGGGAAATCGCCCTGGCCCTGCTGATGCAGATGGAAGACCGGAGGACATCGGGAAATCCTCTGTAAAAAAATGACGGTTCTTTTGGCGGGAGAATCATCTAAAAACGGTGGATTCTTCAAGCTAGCCATGGTTGATTACCAGAGGGTATTTCCCATTCATATCCCCATTTTTGTGGCTTCAATCAAGATTCATCACCATAAAATCCCATGAAATGGCAGTATGTTGTTTCCCCAAGTCCTTAGCATCGCATCACCGCTTGAAGTTTCCTCAGCTTTGACATCCGGTGATTTCACTGTACCTGGCACAAGCGATTGATGCAAAGCCTGGCACAAACGTAGGGCACTGGAAGTTATACACCGGAAATGCTGGCGTTGTTTAGGAAATGATCCAAGATGAGTTGATCTTACCTATTCAAGAATCGGCCATTTCCAGCCAAGTTAAATTCCCAGCAGTGGTCATTTTTTGCACAGGATCACTCCCAACATCATAAGCCACAACAGCGTCATCAGCGCATGCGAGAAGGCAGCTGAAAGCGAGGCCACACCCAACGGGTGCAGTACTTTTGTTTGGAGCAAACACCGTGGTTTCCGGTCAAGATTCTGACAACAAAACTTATCCATAGTTATCCCATGTTATCCTTTTTTGTGTAGTTAACCAATCTTTGTTCTTCTTTTTTTTGGGTGGTTGAATCCCAAATCAAATCATCCAGAAACACTCTAGTTTTTCTTGGTTTAAATCACCGTAAAATCCCTTGAAATCAACTCTTGAATCCCCAAAGTTTTGATCTTCGGGTTCCCCCTCTCAACTTTCGCAGTTCAACCGTTCCACCCTTTTTCGTTTTCTCAGGTCGCCCTGGCCCTTCTTCTGGAGCTCCGGTGCTCGCGTTCTCCGGACGTGGTCAGCTTCAGCGCGACGCTGGCGGCGCTGAGCGCCGCACCGGCGAGATGGTGGCGCTGGGCGCTGGAGCTGGTGATGCTGATGGAGCTGGACCAGGCACTGGGGACCACAGGGGACCATGGGGGGACCAAGGGGCGAATTTTCTGGACGAATTCAAAATAAGGTTGCAATGGGACCATTGGTTGGTTTTATGATGAGACAATGGGATGTGGGAAATTGGATGATTTAGGAGCATAAGTGAATGTTGGAATTTCTGATTTGGGAGATAGAATGGTACTGCAATAGCGGGATGATCTTCGGAATGTTGCTGGGATATGTTTGTTCCTGGGCAGGTATCTGTGGTACATCATGGTTACTGGGAGGATCAGCCATGGATCTATTTCTGATTTGGAAACCACTATCAATTTGCCACATATTACCATATGGTGGTTTCCTTAAATGGGGGTACCCAAAAATGGATGGTTTATAATGGAAAATCCTATTAAAATGGATGATTTGGGGGTACCCCTATTTTAGGAAACCTCCATATATTTCTCATAGTGTATTGCATAGATCGGAGTGATTCACCAACCGAAATAAAAATCAGAAATCGGATAACGCTGTTTATCATGTTTCCCCAATTTTCTTGGAGGCTGAAACATTGTTTTTGGGATCAAAGCGGTGAACCACCTTTAAAAAGATTTTGAAAAAATATGTATGCTTTTGAATGTTGATGTATATTATATTGGACAGGACATGTATTGAATCCAGCAAAATGAGGACTTTTTGAGCTCGACTCAAAAAAATGGAATCTTTGCTTCTCAGCTAGCATTGACCAAGACGTGTTCTACCATGACCCCAAGTGTTCTCTCTCCAACCCATTCGGTGATTCGTTGGTGCCCTTGGCCTTGGCCTTGGCTCTGGGCAAAAAGAACATAGCAACCTCATTGCAGCCAAATCTCCATCAATGGGGGCTTGTTAGGTTTCAACAATATATCCCAAAAACATCCCAAGCAATGGGCATATTTGCTCATGGTTTTATTTCGATTTAGGGCCATGATTTCCCTAGGGCCCCCCCCCCTGGCCCCTCCTGGCCTTCCCCTCGCACCCCTGAGATCTTTCCCAACGACTTGACCTTCAACAGCGCTCTGAGCGTTTTGGCAGATGACTGGCGACGGAGCCTCCAGCTGCTCCGCAAGACGTCCATGCAGCGGATGGGGGACGCTGGGCAGCAGGTGGTGGTCACTGATGGGATGGGAGAGCGATGCAAAGCTATGGTTGTAAGGTGGGTAAAGCAGCAATAAACCACCCATTCGGGAATGGTTTATACTCCTACCACCTATTTGTGGTGAAATTGGGGATGGTTTGTCATTGGTTTACCAACACTATCCCTATTCCCAACAAAAAGAATGATTCGGAGCCAGTTGGAGCTGCGAATTGCGTTGCCCAACCATATGAGTTGAGTAGAAACATCACTGTCCATTTCTGAGAAGCAGATGGCGGCACGGCGGCACTTGGGCTGAACTTCGCATCCAGGATCAACGGAGTGACGTCAGCGCACTAAGGACATGATCAGCTGGAATTGTTGTGCCACTGGGCTGAACAGATTGGGACGCTTTTTGGCTGGAGAAAATACCAGGAGGATTGAGAGCTGTCAGTTTCACTTGAAGAGTTGTGCCACTGGAATGTTGATTTGTCTTTGTCTGAAAATGGGAGACTTCCAATTAAAGAGGAGTATAATCATGTGTCGTGTCTTGCTTGGGTGGCATACCCAAACGTTGATCAAAATTGGAGGGCCACTGTCTGGCAAAGCTCCGGAAAATGCCATGGATGTGAATTTCGCGTGCATCCTGCTTGTGGATTGATTTCTTTCAGGTGTCCATCAGAATGGGTTGATTTTTGGCAAAATCGCAAACTTACCATTGATTTCTACCACCAAGGATGGTTGTTCCATGTTGTTCCCTGCCTTTTTGCTGCAGATGTTCCTATCCACTTCCGGGACACACCAAGGTAAACGCATGCGAGGTCTCGCAGCAATGGCTCCACACCCTGCAACTCCTCAATGGTATCGACCAGACAGCACTAGCATGTGCCGCAAAAATGTGAGTCGTAGTGCCAAAGTTTGATCATTCAAAAGACTGCAGTAACTAGTTGATCTAGTTGGGGCGTTCACAATGTGATAGTGTTTTAACCATACTGGGTATAATTGGTCGAGATGACTCGTGTTTGGGGATGAGTTGAAACGACGAGCAAATTGAAACGACGAGCAAATTGTTGATCATGTGAGAAACTAGGCTCATCAAATGTTGCTTGCACATCTTTTCTGATCTTTTGCCAAATCCCAAAAGCCTCAAAGATGATAAGGCACACACACACACAACCCTAGAAACCCTGCTCTGGTGCTGTCTCCCAATGGAATGGGATGATTGTGGTGCAGCAGGTATTCCCAGTGTGGTTCATTCAACCTAAAATCCATTGTTGGTCCAATCCCGCAATTGAGATACGTTCGGAAGATGCCCATTTAATACTTAACATGGATTGATAAATCCCATTTATGGTAGGTTAGATGCCAAAGGTACTTTCTCTTCAGATTGCGTCAGAATCTCCAACTTTATTGATGTTCAAATTTCATGTTTGGACGCTTCATGGTTTCCCAAAAACATCCGCGTTGAAGGGATGATATTTCGCCAGATTCGGCGCGTCCTTGTCCTGGCTCGGTTTCAAGCAGCTGGAAAAGTCGTTCTGGAGTTAGATAGAATATATATTATATAGATATATATATAATATATTTATATATGGATGCTAAAAATAGAACTCACTAAAATGGGATATGTTTGAAAAGTCAGAATTCCATATTCTATCTACCTCAGGATATATATATATATATTGAACTGGTAAGAAGATATGGGACTATCATGATGTACGAGCAATACATGGGGATGCTGGTCCATCAGCAACACAGATGTGTTTAAACAAAATCTGGAGATAGCGAAGAAGCCAAGATCGGGGTTGAAGCAACAAACGAAGCACTTCCCCCATTTATACCTCTGGGATGGGTTGAAACCACCACCAGCCACGGTGTGCCATGTCGGTGTCGCTGATTTCTGAAATCCCAAGCGGTTCCCCACTTGTTCAAGAAGTACCAACTCTACGAATACTGTTTGGATTTGTTTGGTATTTCATGCGTTTTTTAGATCATGAATCATGCATATTTGAAATACAAACTATGAACAAACACCATGCTGGCTGGCTGTTCCCTTGCCTGCAAGACCGCGGTCTGACTTTTTGGGCAATCAAATAATCAGAAACATGGGTCGCGCTGGGCGTTGATTTTATGTTTTGTTTTTTTTTCCAGTCAAACAAGTACCAACTCACCAATATCCAATATTTAGCATATATATATATATACAGTTGTATACATGTATACATATATATATATATAAGTATGATATATATATATATATATTTATTTATTTATTTATTTATTTATTTATTTATTTATTTATTTATTTATGTGTGTGTGTGTGGATAACACCACACGCCTAAACCGAACTACTAAAATTCACCAATTTGGTGGCTCCACTGGTACCCGATGTTGACTACGGATGGCTAGCACTTGGCCGGAACGGTCCGGGCTCCAGGACAGGTGTGATGAGGAATCATCGAAGAGAGTGGGTCTTAAGTAAGAAAAAGGTATGGACCTCGAACCTGAATCATTAATGGAATTTGAATGGATAATATCGATATAATAGTAGATAACGTCCCTAAATACCATTAAATACCTAGATTTGTTGAGCCACGATTTTTTGGGGGATTTTCACAATCGGACATCCACTACGAGGGGGGAATCCATATGGAGTCTGTTTTATGTTTTGGCGGGTGCTTAAGCAAATCCCAGCGAAGCAGCAAAATAGTGGGAAAGAATGGCAAGAATATCACCAAATGATACCATCTGGTCTATTAACATAGACCCTGAGAATAGCTATTTTTAGAGGGAACTAATCTTCCAATCCCTATCTGCCAGGGTCTATGTTAATTTACCAGAGAGGACACTACGAAAACATAGTAACATCATGTAACTTATATCAAAATGAATTTGGCTGAATTTGTATGGCTTTGTATGGACTTCGACGCCGCCCCTTCTGATTACAGTCGACTTCAGGCCAGAGATTCAGAAACCATCAGAAACCCAGTTTTTAGGGTGTCCGGTTTTGTGAACTGCTAGATTTGCCATACGACTTGTTTCTTGAGCGTGAAACGCTTGGTCCGTGACGTCCCTCCTACCAGATGGAAGTACCGACTGTTATGATGAAGCTTGGGTTGAGGTTCCTTTGGTCAAAGGGAATCTGCCATGCCAAAGAGGACTCTTTCAGGGACTATGAGCAGTTGCTGGACAAGATGAATCAGCACGCGGAGGTTCGACCCCCTACACCATCCCGGCCTATTTGGAGGGTTCATAGAATTTGTCATGTGTTTCCTGGTGGTTTGCCTTAGGACAGGGTTATACAGAAATGTATTTGGTCGCTAAAGCCACCGGGGCACACCCATTGATTCAGAATTAGTTCCTTTGGAGGGTTAAGTCCAGAAGCTGCTGATGGGAATATGATTGTCAAAAAAAAGTGCCCACAGGTCATTAACCATCCCTTCCCTGGTTGGCAGCTCAGGCACCAACTAACGTATGTCTGTCATTTAATATTCCATGTTGCCGGCTAAGTCACAGAAAAACACACACTGGTTGTGTCGCTCAAATCACTCTGCCGGTTCTGTTGGCCAAATGACCACATGTTGCTGGTTTTGTTGGTTGCATGACCGCGTGTTGCTGGTTCTGTTGGTTAATTCACAAAATATTCTTGGTACACCCCATTTTTTCAAAGTAATTGCATGATTGAAATTAAATGGATCAATGGGTGGCCATTCATCATGGTTCATCTTCAAGTGATATCACCCACCCATCGATTGATAGGTGGGCGACATGGCGGGCGCTGAGAAATGTTTGGCGCCCTGTCTGGCCGCCATGCCTCAGAAGCGGCGCATGATTCACAACACCATGCTGAAGGCAGGGACTCGGATGATGGATGGATGGGTTGATGGGTTACCATGGGATAATGATGATTTACCATGGATAATGATGGTGAAAACACCTGGTGATTACCATGTGAAGTGGGAATGGAGCTTGATTGTTGTTGTTGTTTTCAGGTGAATTCCGAATATCAATTGATAACTGGGTTGGTAACGATTGTCCCGTTTCAGACCCAAAGTGGGATGCGGATATAAGGCATGGATCCAAATGAATTACCTTCCAGTGGTGGTTGCCATTCCCATTTCATGGACCACTCATGGATGATCATGGAGAATTGTGGATTTTAAGTATACTGAGAAACCTTTGCTGAAGATGCTTGTTGGCAATATTATTAGTTATAGATTATATTAGATTATCTAGTTTGAGTTTTATATGATGTTTCTTCGACAATTGTCCTGGACGATCCAACCTAAGCTGCGTGATAACTATGATATGATAACACAGAATAGCCAGAAACCATCAATCGGATAGTTTAATGATGTTAAATGCCTTCATTACATTGTAACATTTGTAACATCATGGACTGGTGATCTCCCCCATTTTTGTGCCTTCCGCCATTCGAGGCTTGCGCCAATGCTGGATCCTTCCGCCGCGCCGTGCTGGTCTTCAGCAAGATGTTGGCAGATGGGGTAGGGAAGCTCAGCCTGTGATGCCGCATCCCATTCCTAGCCATAACCACAAAAACTTGCTGGTTGAGCACGGGATCTACCCCCCAAAGCTGGGCTGGATTTGGCGAATTGCGATAGTTGTTTTTCCAGAAGATTGTCATGGGGGTTCGAGTTTTCAAGCCCAGGAAGTGCCAAATACCTGGGATGTTCAATGATTTTCTGCATTCGGAAATCGTTTTATTTTTGGGGGTGCCCATGGTGGAGCCTTATTTGCTGCACGCGACGTGGCGATTGAGGAAGTGGATGCCCCAGTCACGAGAGGGATTTGTTACAATCTGTGATTGGAATTGGTGGATAATGAGTACCTTCAATGTTTATAGCATTAAGTGTATTTCCAAGTTGGAATGATGTTCAGTTTCGGTTGGTGGTGTCCTTTGAAAAATAGCCTTATAGAATCGGGACATTCTTTCTTGGGCAAATCAGGATGTTTGGTGCCAAGATTCCCACATAAAATCACATGTTTGATCCTTTTTGGTTGGCAAAACAACCCTTCTTTCTTGGTACAAAGAATTCCCTGTCCATCTACCAGGTGACCCCTTCCCCACGCACCTTTGGCAAGCTGCTGACCTGCGCGGCACGCAGTGGCGAAGGACTCTGGCAGCAGCGCTTGGTGCAGGCGGCGCCTGAGGCGTGGAAGGGCACCAGAGGTGGAAAAATGTGGGGGAAAAACCCTCATCGTACCCTTGGGTTTTGATGGGATTTGATGGGAATTTAGTGGAATCTAATGCATTTTATGGTGAATAACCTGGATTTTATGGGGGTTTTAATGGGATCTACTGGGATCTGATGATGATAGGGGTTGAACTAACAAAAATGGGGATATGAATTGGAAATACCCTCTGGTAATTTGTTACATAGCGGATTGGAAAATCACCTTTTTTTAATCTTTTTCATAGGTAAAGCAATTAGGAATGGCAATTTTCAATAGCTGTGTTTTAAATTACTGGGGAGTAACACTTCTTTACCATGGACAATTGAGGTTTGACCATGAAGAAGATTAAGAAATGGTCGTCTTGTGCTTGAAAATTATAACTCTACCATATGTGTTTACTACATCAAGTGGTTTACAATGTTTTACAACCAAAGCTTGTGTTTCCGATTTTGACAAAGCAAAACTGTGGATTTGGATGTTACTAGGAATAAAAAAGACCGTTTTCGATTGAGTAGGATGGTGTTTTTACCAACGATGATAATATTGTGGATGGCTTACAATTGGGCTTGCCACGTAAGGGCCCTTTTATGATGAAGGTTTGTCTTTGCTGTTTTTTGGCGAGCCAAAGCTGCGGATTTTCATTGAGGGCAAGGAATCCAACGTTGACGTTTTTTTTTTTGCATTTTGCTGAGTTTGTTTGGAGAAGTCGACATTGTGGCGAACTACTGTATGATATGTGAAAATTGTAGTTGATCAAGGTTAGCTGTAACCTCGTAAAAACCTCAATTGTGTGCAGATGGTTGAGGATTATGCAACAGGATGCAACGATTATCATCCTGAATTGATTGTTTCAATCGTATTCCCAAAGAATCTCCAACAAAAATAATGACACATCCACTAATTCACTTTGTCCCTATAGTAAACCTGAAAACGATAGAAACGTATTTCCAGGATGGTGGTTGGATAATGTTGTCTCCAAAAAGCATCAGGCGTCCGACTCTTCGGCATCTTTAGGGGACCCCCAGATCCCAAGCATCCAGGTGTTGCAGGTGGTGCAACCACTCGTGGCCCAAATGCAAAACAAGACCGTGGCCATGCCAGCTTTGCAGGTGCCAACACAAGCATCGCTTGTCCCGAATCCGAATGAAGTAAATATATGTAAATATCATCTTTTTGGTATCCATGGAAACGCTTGTTGGCATCTTTCTTGGGTGTTGCTGTGGCGATAATACATAAATCAGCCATAAATCAGCCATATAAATCCCATCAAATCGTCATTTGTGTTGGGTCAAATCAGCATTTTCCATGATTTTCCCATGGTTTTCCCAGGGTTTTCTGGGTGAAATCAACATTTTCCCATGGTTTTCCCATGGTTTTCCCATGGTTTTCCCATCCGCTCCCCCTTCCGCAGAGCCGTTTGGACGGCTGCAGCCGGGGTGCTCTCCTGGATCAGCTGGCGCGGCAAGGGCAGCCGAGCGAGGCGTTGCAGCTGATGCAGGCGCGATCTTGGTGGTTTTAATGGAGGTTTCCTAAAATAGGGGTACCCCCGGCCCCAAATCATCCATTTTTAGATTGAGATTTTCCATTATAAACCATCCATTTTTAGGTACCCCCATTTTAGGAAACCCCCTAATGGATGGAAAATCTATGAAAATCCATGAAATAAATGGGATTTGATGGGATGTATGGCTGATTTATCCATGAAATAAATGTCATGTAAGTATGGATTGAATGGGATGTCCAATGAAATTGAATGGGATTTCATGGGAATTCTAATGAAATTGAATGGGGTTTATTGGGATTGATTGGGAGTTGATGGGATTTATTGAGATTCGTTTGGATATATGATGGATAGCCTCTGGTAATTGAACGTAGCGAACTGGAAAATCACCATGTTTTAGTATTGGTTCAATAAATCATATTTTTTATCAATCGAACTAAATGGGCACTGGTTTCCATAGCTATGTCGAATTACCAGAGGGTACCTACAAAGAACTCACCATAGAATTTGGATATGTAACGTATGTTTAAATATTTACATAATCTAATTAGATATAGGATTCAGAGCAACATATTTGCCGATTGCATGAGATAGATACCGGATGTTATATCGCGTTGCAGATTGTATATGTGAAAGTAGATATATACATGTGAGTGTTGTAAAGATACATAGATATACAGGTATTGACCGTATATGTATTGTTTGAAATGGGAAGTGTATTAATATATATATATATGAATGCATACATACTTACATATATACTTACATACTTACATACGTACTTACTTATATACATACGACATACATACACACACATACATACACATATGTATATATATATATACATTGATATTGGATGGCTTGGTTTTCAGACACCATGTCTTGACAAATACATACATTTCAAGAAAATGAAAACATGTGTGTATGTGAGTAGGTATATACGCACAGTCTTCGTTGGTTGTTGTTTATTGCACATGCGGCTCACGCACTCATGTCAAGACAACAACAGCAACTACCCTATGCCTTGTGGGAAAATATGCTGCTTCCTTTTACATGGTTGCAAAACTGACGGACGTGATATCATACCGAATTCGCATATGATCTAAATTTGCAATTTGGAAAAATTTGGTCAACAGCACTTCGCGATGGTTGGTGTAGGTATTCAATGTGCTATTGTGGCACGCACCAAATTTGTGCCGATGATGTTTTGGGAGGTGGAGGGTTGTTCGTTGTGGACTGTTTCACTTTTATGCCAGCACAGCAAACGGAAACTAAACATATCGTCACAGATATCACAGAGAAATGTTGTAAACAACTCTGAAACGTGTGTCTCAGTACCCAACTCAGTACCCATCCAGTCATTCAATGTCTATCAATTTCTCACATTTTTCCAGCAAGTTTGATCCATCCAAAACCGTTCTCCATCCCCATCGGTATCATCGGTGAAAACGAAGGCCACCAGCATGTCGTTGGACCAGAAGTCTATCGGGACCATGGTCACAGCCTTTGCCAAAGCGGCGCAAGCCGAAGAGGCCTTACGGTATGCGAGTCATCAATGACGACTATGGCATCATCAATAGTGATTAATAGTGATTAATAATGGTTAATAGTGATTAATAGTGATTAATAGTGATTAATAGTGATAATTAATGATGATTATCAATGGTAATGATAATTATAATGTGGGTAAAACAATGCCATAACCCACCCATATTGGAGATGGTTTATGGCTTTGTTTTTGCCAACATTAGTACTGTATGGCAACATGAATCAACACCATGATCGTATTTTGTTCAATGTAAATAAAGCAATGATCCGCCAGCCATATGGATTGATGGTATTGTTTTTCCATTCATTTATGGTAAATGTTTGGGGTGGTTTACTAGTGCTCTACCAACATGATGTTCATGTTTGAACATGAATAATTCACTGATTGTTTACGAACCATATCTAACCACTACCCTCCGGTAAACTAACACAACTATGGGAAATCACCATCAAATTCAATGGGAAAATCCACTAAATTTCTATGGCCATGTTCAAGTTCGCAAACTGTTAGGCAATACCAGAGGGTAAATCTTCCAATTTGGCAATTTTGAAGATTCGGAACCTCCAAATAGCTGGCAGTTATGGAGGTTCATCCCTCCATGGGATATCATTCTGGGATGGTTCCATACCCATCCGCACTGCCCCAGGCAGCTCGGTGGCTCCAAAAGATGTCGCCTCCGGACCTGGAAGCGTACAACAGCGTGGCCCATGGCTTCGCCAAAAGGGGCCAGGCGCGCACTGCGAGACTTTTCCTGCCCTCTACACATATGTGCGCCTTGATACAAATATAAATATATATACATAGATAGATATATATATATATATACATATATAATCATATATATGTATATATGTGTGTTTTTCTATTTTTTTGGAATATACAATGATAACAGATCTTCCCCCCCCACCACCTCCGCCTCAGCTGTGAACAACATTTTCCCGCCCGTCGAAAAGCTTCGAAATCTCAGGTGGAAGAAGTGGAGAAATGGTTGAAACGCGCCGAAGAAAAGTCCTTGGACCTGAGCTTGGTGAGTTCCTGAACTGAGTGGATCTGTGGTGTTCAAATAGTCGATAGCTACAACGGTGAGGCTCCCCAGTTATGTAAGTTGCAGCTTTGTAAACTCATATTATATAATATTGTATAACTATAGTATACAATAGTCATCTATAGTTGTATAGTCTACTATAGTTATGTCCCCTTAATAAACACGTTAATCACATTTTTTGTGTGGAAAATGGCCCATCATAATGGCTATATATATATATATACTAATTTGCATGTTGAACTTGGTGATTCCATATCTTTGATTACCAGAGGGTAGCATAGATATTTTGTAGGGAATGATTTAAGTTACTAATGGCGGATTTTCCACGTTCTATGCTGGGTTTAATGGAGGACAACCTTCGAGAATCTGAATGTGTAAGGGTTTGACAGCAAGTCGGACTCCCAGTACCGACAATAGTGGGGCAGACCTAGAAGGCATAGTTTTTTCGTTTCCAAGGAATAGATTTGTTTGTTTTGATTTTTCGTTGGACTTTGGACCCCATCATCCGCCATTTGATGGATCGAGATGATCTTGCTTGGGGGGGGAAATCAATAGTTAGTCCAGTCCCCTTTCTTGCACCCGCCTCTGAATTGTCAGTCGAAAACTTTTTGTGGCAGTTCAGAAACAACATGTATCTAGTGAAGCGGTACAGTCGGGGATGTTTTGTTTTCTTGTCTCCGTGTGAAGCTGGTCTGAGATAGATTCAGTTTGGATGGCGGGAACATCGATGCAACTCTCATCCCTCAGTTGGCGTTTTTCCAAGGTTATGGATGTTTGGTGGTGCCTTGACTTAGACGAAGATGGCGGGAACTTGTGAGCAACTGGAAATGCACGAATCTGCAAATACCAGTTGGAACTGATGTCGAAAGTGTACATGTATATGAATATCTACCCTCTGGTAAACTAACATAGCTATTGAAAATGGCCATAGAAATAGTGGATTTTCCCATAAAAAATGGTGATTTTCCATAGCTATGTTAGTTTACCAGAGGGTACCTACATAGAGAGGATTGATCTGTGGTCAGATGTGTCCTTCCTGGATCCTTTGCCTTGAATAGTCAACCCTCAGAGGTTTGGTTCAGGACTGGATTTGTCCGAATTTGGGTCAAGCGATCCGTCACAGTGCCCTGCACAGAATCAACAGATCCATACAGATCCACTATCAAACCAGGTCTACTATTTGGGGATTGCAAAAGGCGATGGTTTTAATTCCTGTGATGCGGTCAAATCGAGGAAACCCAGGAAATCATATCGATGCCCAGGTCCCGTTGATTGATCTTCATTCAGCATTATTTGATGAACAATACAAAACAACATACATATTCATGTACATATTGATTTATTGATTTGATGGTAAAATCCAATTTATGCAGGACAAACCCTCCATTCGAACAAACATAAATGGTAAAATCCATTGATTGATTGATTGATTGATGGGAAATAAATGATAAACCCTCCATTGATTTTTTGGCTCACCTTTCACATTTCCTGCCGGCCACCCGTCATCCCAGGATGCTTGCGCTAAAGCCTCTTCTGCGCAGCTGGCTCTGCGTGCGCTGCAGCGCGTCAGGGACGCGAAGTTGCAACCGAACGCCATGACGTACAACGCGGTGGGAAGACTGGTGGTGTAGCGATGTTTTTTCGGGATTAATTGTGATTAAGGGTGGTAAATGGTGATTAAATTAACAATACCTTTGATATAGTGGGGATTTCAAGGGATTAATTGTGATGAACAATGATTCGTCCCCACCCCTAAGGACAATTCATGGTGCTATAGTGGTGATGCAGTGGGAATGAATGGTGATTCGCCACCGGTTTCATCAAACATGGCTGGCTTCCCATCTGATGCGAAAAATGATATGTCTAGTATAGGATGAAATTGCCGGATATACTAGATAATGCGCTATATGATATGGCTACATGATACTATGTGCCAAATGGGTGATTCAACCACTCACCAGCCTGACCAGCGTCACCTCAGACGCATTCATGGCTCAAGCGATGCAGCTCTGACTCAATCCCGCGGATGTGATTCCTTGCAGAGGGGCGAAGCCTGGCTGCAGAGTTTCTTCCCATGTTTGTCCTAAAAATGAGCATTTACCCCGAATATGTACAGTATGTGTTTGATGTGTAGATGTTGATGAGGAAAATGCCGGATGGGCCCCAATCTATGGCGATTAGAATCAATCGGGAAAATGATGTTCTGAACAAAGGGATGTTCAACTGCAGCGCTGCAAGGAACAGAAGGGCTGATGGCAGTGAAGCTGAAAGCTGCTTTCTGCGCGGGATGTGGGAGGCCATCTGCAGCTAATTTCAGTTGGGGTCAAAGAGATGTGTCCAAAGAGGGAGGTAGGGAGGGGCCAGAGAAAGGTCACTGGCTGCCGGTGTCTTGGCTGGTTCATCCAAGTGTTCAGGGCACCGGCAGATGTTTGGCAACAACAAGGTTATGTATAAAGAATCACTGCAAACGGCAGGGTCATGATCATGATCATGATCATGATGATGACGATGATGAGGAGGAGGAGGAGGTGGAGGAGGAGGAGGAGGAGGAGGAGGAAGAGGATGAGGGTGAGGATGAGGATGAGGATGAGGTGGTGCTAGTTGACAAGCATCACAATCATGATATATAAGCATTCTTATTGTAGATTGGCGTTTAATATATGGACGGTGATGAAGATGTCCGTTGTGATGATATGTGTTTCTCCATTTCGATACAGGAACCCCCAATGGATAGGACTGATTTTGTAGATGACGTTTGTCTCCAGGTGTCCTTGACCCCATAATGGCGCTGAGCGCAGAGAAAGCGGAGCTGAAGATCTTCCCTTGGACCTTCGGATGAACAAACCTATCTCAGTAGTAGGAAGGTGCTGTGACATTCTCGCAATTTGGGAAACTGTGGGCAAATTGGCTCTGCAAATTTCCCATGAAACTAGTTGCATCCCAAAATGGCGCGAAATGTTGGACAAGAGGACCCCTTTCATCCCAGAGAGAGCAAGAGATTAATTGATATTTAACTTGAAAGGCATTTTTTGCTCTTCGTCCAATTCACTGATTTCTTGGTTGTGTTTGTGCCTTGCCCTGGTGCAGAATTCTGTTGGGGAGGGTTTCACGAAGACCAGTTTTCGACCCTGGAGTCCCACGGACTTCTAAAGTCAGGTTTATATCCACAAATCTCACAGGTTATCAACTCATTGTTTAAATTCACTCTTCATGCTCAAACACTCCCTCAAGCATTGTGACGAGTGACTAGTGACTAGTGCTGTTTCGTCCATTTTTGGTAGATGGACTTAGCTCCAAATCAATCGCCATGGTCAGAGCAGACCAGGTGGTGTGGATGTTGCTGTCGATGGTGTTGGCAATCGCTATTGTTGCAGTATCCAGAGCATGATTGCCGTTGAATGTCCTTGTTGGTTGTGATGACAAGAAAAGACTGATGTTCCGAATTGAGAATGACAAGATAAGAAAATTTATCTTTCGAAAACAAAATGTGATAAACCATACTCCACCCCTCTCAGGAGTGATGTGGTTGATTGGAATATGGCCATCAAGTCCTGCAGACAGCGGTGGAGATTGAGCTGCGCACTGCTCCAGATGCTTGGCATGGCTTTGGACGGGGCATTCCTTGGTCAAAGGTGTCTACCAAGACATTGCTTGGGTTGATCGATGTTTTTTTTCGGTAGTTTGATGTTGATGGAATGACGTTTACGTGAGGTTTTTCTCAAGCATGTTCCAAACATGTCTCAAACATTTACGTCATGATGTTCTGCCTTTGGGAAAATTCATGGAACTTTGCCAATGGGACGAACTTGGGATGTGTTAGCCCTCCAACTCTGCACAGATTTCGGGCAGCTTTGTTATCAGGTTTCTTATCTGAACCAGGGTGATGAAAATCGTTGGTTGCAATCCCGTGGGCGGTGATATACCCTGTGGTAAACTAGCGAACTGGAAAATCACCATGTTTAATGAGAAAATCCACTATTTCAATGGCCATTTTCAATAGCTATGTTAGTTTACCAGAGGGTATACCAGAGGATGTCACCTCCATGAACTTCTTGAGAAAATCCTCTGGTGATCTGATCAGAATTCGTGACATATCTTTGCCAACAAGAATCTGGAGAGACATTCAGCATCCTACCACCAACACCGGGTTGGTTTAAAGGAAAATCTTGGAAACCATGATTTTTTCCCATGAGACATGGAGTTTTCCAGCATGTTCGTCCCTTTTTCACCACTGCTGACACATTCGCAGCAGCCCAGGGCCATGCTTCACCACAGCTTGCAGCCGGACATCATCAGCCACAGCACCAGCATCTCCTGGCTGCCCTGGACCGTTGCCATGGCGGCTCTGGGGCGGATCATTGACGAGTCGCTGCGGCCCAATGTGGTGACCTTCGGTGGCGCGGCGAAAACGACTTGGGCAGTGGCTGCGATCTACCCCTGTTGGTTGATGATGGGGATTATGCTACCCAATATATTGGGGATTATAAAATTCCAATATAGGGGAATCCCTATTCAAAACCATGAAATAAAATGGTTGGAGGCATTTGCCAAGATGAGTTTGGGGTATTGAAGATATCAGATATCTGTATCCATTGGAATATGGCATGAATCTCCCTTCACATCGAATCACGACAGAGCAACAAGTGAGGTTTCTATCACCAGGCTTCGCACTTTGATTGTGACACTGCAGCAGCTGTGCACAAAGTCTTGCATTGCAAGTGACTTTCAAATGGTTCCTTGAACTAAAACAAGCAAGATGTTACCACCTTGCGATAGAATCTCCAAATTCCAGATTTTCGGGATCTTCACTGGAATTCTCGGCCACGGAAGGTGGTGCAATCAATGCTTGCCAGAAAGCTGGACATTGGCAATCTGCTTTGCAGCTTCTGGAAGCAATGGACACAGCCACAGTGCTCCCCAATGTGGTGACGTTCAACAGCGTGATCAGCGCGTGTGAGATAGGAGCGCCAGCTGTCTAAAAAGCAATGGGTTGAAGGGGAAAACATCCCGAAATCGAAAGAAGACAGCATGATTTCGATGTTTTCTTACAGTATCCTCAAGATTTTTTAAGTGAGTAGGAACAGGTGGAGACCGTTCCCAAAGACGCCATCAGCACGTCACGCTCCAAAATCTGGAATTCTCGCCCCAGTGGCTGGATTATCTTTCTGATGTTCACCAGCTGTGGAGGTGAACAATGGGAACTCGCCGTCCATTTGCTCTCCAAGATGCTGACGCAAAGGCTCTTTGCCGACGAGATTTCCTTCAACAGCTGCTGGGTGGTGGTTTCAGGTATGCTTTGTGTTCATTGATATTCAAGCCCTAAAAAATGATCCGAATAACACTTGGTAACTGCTTGATTTCATGCCATCACCAAGATGTTTTGAGGAAATCTGGTGGCTTCCAAGCTGATTCCATCTCCAAGCCTATCAGATGAATCACCAATGACTGTCCTATGTATTTTGCGGGCTGTGGATCAACCACCCTTTTTAAGCCGCGACATAACCGCCAACTATAAGGGAGAGAGTAGCAACCAGCTATGGTAGTCAACAACTTCGGTGTGGCTCTAGGTCAAAATCGAAAAAACATTTCAAAACAAGTTTGTATAAACACGATTGATCACCATGACAAACTATCAAAATCTCGTCAAACCCACCATGTTTGTGGCCAAAAAAACCGGCTGCCTCAACCAGCCAGGTGTGATCTCTGTATGTGAGCGCTGCTGCCAATGGGAAGTGGCCATGGCTGTCTTTGCCGGCCTTCTGAAGAGACAGTTGCTGCCGAATCTCATCACTTTCAACAGCAGCACGGCTCGAGAGTTTCAAAGATGTTCTTTTTGTGGAGTTTCCATACATGTTTCCCTCACTCAATAATGGTACTGTATGTTTCTATTTAAAAAGCCTCCGGCTATTCCGCCGGCCTCTGGCCCAATGGCCGAATGGATGGCCAAGAGAAGCCGGAGAATAATAACATGTATAGTGCTCGTTGATGTAAAAGCTGCTTGCTGTAAACGCTAGTTTGCATCAAAGCTAGTTGGCGCAAAAGCTGGTTGGTGTACAACTCAGTTTGTGTATAAGCTATGTTGTGTAAAAACCGCATTGTGTGAGAATTAGTCTGTGTAAAGGCTAGTTTGTGCAGAAGCTGGTTTGTGTAAAAGCTGCTGGCTGGTTTGTGTAAGAGCTGGTTGGTGTAAAAGGTGGTTTGTGTAGAAGCTAGTTTGTACAAATTTTGTTTTTGTAGAAGCTAGTTTGTGTAAAAGCAGGTCGGTGTAAAAGGTGGCTTGTGTATGGCAGGGTGCTTCGTCAGCCCGGCGCCCCATGCACAAACATCGCTTATTCCCTCGGTTTCATTTCCTTTCTGTGTCTTTGTGTTGTCTCTCTATCTCTCCACTCCTCTCCCCTTCTGTCTCTCTCTCTGTCTCTCTCTCCTCTCTCGCTCTCTCTCTCTCTCTCTGTTTGCTGCTTTAGGTTTGTCACCCTGTGCAAATTCCGACAAAACAAAAATTCGCGCCCCGATATGCCGAATTGCTCTCAACTGAGGAAATTGGTGGCGCCTGGTCACCGAACAGCAAGCCCGCTATTGCATCAATACAAAGCGGACAGCGCTACTGGAGCAGCTCCGGAAGATGGCGGCATGGGCCTCAGCAGCGATGTGCGCACGCCCCACATGCAATGTTTGTAATAATTCAAGTGAATGCCAGTATTTCAGCTTGCTCTAGTCGCCCGCCTGGAAAACCCAGGGGACGGACATGGGCAATCAGATGGATCCAACATACCAGGAGAGGTCAATCATATCTATCTCTGGGCAAATTCTAGTGACCTCACGCCGTGACCGGAGCTGGAATCATGATCAGCTACTGGGGAATTATCCCAATAGCTAGGCTTATTTCAGGTGGGTGCATTAGCATATTTTTTTAATCATGATTTACCCAGATGTGATGTACTTATAACCTGTATAACAAGAACCATAGCGAATATTTAATCTTTTTTGACTGAGACGCTTTTGGTTTTATCAAGATCAAGAAGGAAGGAGTACAGTCACGGTGAAACGATGATATAGCCTGCGAAACGATGATATAGCCTGACATACGGTGGATGGAAAAAAACCTGCACCAGCTGATAGGTGGTTTATCCCATTATTCATAGGGTTTTGCCCATCCAAGGTGGTGCAGGATTTCTTCCATCCCCAGTATCTAATCAGCAGCGTTGACGATTCTCCTTTGGTTGCCAATCATACTCTGATTGAGCAACAGCCATGGCTACTTTCACCTCTTTTCTTGGCACAACGTAATTTTTGTTTATCTCAAGTTTCTACAAAAAGAACCTGAATCACTTAAATACATATGAATCAACGGCGACTATTACAAAAAAAACCAATCAAAGATTTTGTGGTTGGTAGTTTTAATTCTTCTCATGTTCCATTGAAAAAAAGCATGAGATGGTCCCAAGTCACTGAAAAACATCGGGATGGGTTGAAGCCCAGAAACGCTTGTAATGGGATTCTCACCAATATCCAGATATATCTAGATCTTGTATCTAAGTGAGACACAATGGGAAGACTTAGCCACCTGGTGGCAGCCTTTGGAAAAAAAAACATGGCTCCGCTCAAAATGATTTGCTGTTTTTCTGGTTTTCGGGGCTCGTGAGATCCATTGTAAGGCCAGGCCGCAGGAGTCAAAAATCGATTCCGCAGAAGATTCGGTCCAAGAATCCCCTAGTCCGGGAAGGTGACATCTCATCGGTCCGAATGAACGTGTTAGACGCGAATCCAAGCGTATCAACCCCGCCAGTTTTTTTGGTGCAATGGGTCAGGTCCCTTCGATTGTCCATAGAAAGTGGGGCCACATGCTTAGCTGAGATTTGGATTTGGTTTTATTAATGGTGAAGATAGCTCATTTATCTTTACCAGTAGTACCCGCACGAGGCGGGGCGGAAGTTGCCTTTTGGATATATTATAAGACTTTTTTCATCTATAGAACTTGCTTGCACCGTGCGGGAGCCAAGCCCGTGCGTGCGTGCGCTGCGCACATGTGCTGCGCTTCACACTGCGCACTTCACACTGCACACTTTAAAATTCACACTGCGTTCTGCACAATCCACATTTCACACTCCACACTCCACACTCCACACTTGCACACTTGCGCACTGAACTCTTCACATTCCACGCTTCAGACTTCACACTACATGCTTCAAACTTCACACTTCACACTTCACGTTTCACACTTGCCACGATTTCACTTGTAACATAGACTGAAAATGTGTCCGATGACATTAACATCACAAGTCTCCGTAGTCGCCAACAAACTATTTCAAGAAATCGTTGATGACATAGTTGAGTAAACAGCAATCGCAGCTCCAAAACCGGATCTCGACGCCAAAGCCAAAAAAAGTACGATTTTGCAGACTTTTTAATAAGAGTTTTAATAGCAAAATCACCGGCGCCAAAATGGAGAAAATCTATTGACAAATCACCTGCGCGGCTTGGATGCAGCCATTTCAATACGATTTACCAGGTCCAGCTGCAAAACACAATAGTATAACGCACGCAGCCGTGGCACCAAGGCACCTTGACGCAGCCATTACAATGCGATTCGCAAACACTGAATTGCAAAACACAATAGAACTACGCACATCGCTGCCAGGAATTGCAGCTCCAAAACCGGATCTCGACGCCAAAGCCAAAAAAAGTACGATTTTGCAAACTTTTCAATAAGAGTTTTAATAGGAAAATCAGCAGCCCGAAAATAGAGAAAATCTGCTGACAACTCACCTGGGCAACCTGGATGTAACCATTCCAATACGATCTACGATGTCCAGCTGCAAAACACAATAGTATTACGCACACAGCCGTGGCACCAAGGAACCTGGACGCAGCCATTACAATGCGATTTGCAGACACTGAGTTGCAAATCACAATGAAACTACGCACATCGCTGCCAGAAATCGCAGCTCCAAAACCGGATCTCGACGCCATAGCCGAAAAAATTACCACTTTAAGACTTTTTAATAAGAGTTTTAATAGGAAAAGCACCAGCCCCAAAATAGAAGAAATCATGTCCCATGATGTCCCATGCAACATGCGCGTAGCATCCTCCCAGAAACATGTCCCATGATGTCCCAAGCAACATGCATGCAGCCACTACAATGCGATTAGCAACTACAGATTCCGAAACACACTCTAACTNGCATCCTCCCAGAAACATGTCCCATGATGTCCCAAGCAACATGCATGCAGCCACTACAATGCGATTAGCAACTACAGATTCCGAAACACACTCTAACTGCGCACGCACGAAGCCACCCACAACACCTTGAAGCCACAGTTACAGTGCGGGAACAATCACAGGACCAAACGACCGCAGCCGCACCCGCCGC
>BGPT01000027.1:568700-631042 GCA_003297045.1 Symbiodinium sp. clade C Y103 | reverse complement strand
AAGTGTTATTGTGGTGAAGTGTTATTGTGGTGAAGTGTTATTGTGGTGAATTGTTAATGTGGTGAAGTGTTATTGTGGTGAAGTGTTATTGTGGTGAATGGTTAATGTGGTGAAGTGTTATTGTGGTGAAGTGTTATTGTGGTGAAGTGTTAATGTGGTGAAGTGTTATTGTGGTGAAGTGTTATTGTGGTGAAGTGTTNTTGCTAATCAAGTGAATTGCTAATCAAGTGAATTGCTAATCAAGTGAATTGCTAATCAAGTGAATTGCTAATCAAGTGAATTGCTAAGCAAGTGAATTGCTAATCAAGTGAATTGCTAATCAAGTGAGTTGCTAATCAAGTGNGTGAATTGCTAATCAAGTGAATTGCTAATCAAGTGAATTGCTAAGCAAGTGAATTGCTAATCAAGTGAATTGCTAATCAAGTGAGTTGCTAATCAAGTGAATTGCTGATCAAGTGAATTGCTAATCAAGTGAATTGCTAATCAAGGGAATTGCTAATCAAGTGAATTGCTGATCAAGTGAGTTGCTAATCAAGTGAATTGCTAATCAAGTGAATTGCTAATCAAGTGAGTTGCTAATCAAGTGAATTGCTGATCAAGTGAGTTGCTAATCAAGTGAATTGCTAATCAAGTGAGTTGCTAATCAAGTGAATTGCTAAGCAAGTGAATTGCTAATCAAGTGAATTGCTAATCAAGTGAATTGCTAATCAAGTGAATTGCTAATCAAGTGAATTGNTGAATTGCTAAGCAAGTGAATTGCTAATCAAGTGAATTGCTAATCAAGTGAATTGCTAATCAAGTGAATTGCTAATCAAGTGAATTGCTAATCAAGTGAGTTTCTAATCAAATGAATTGCTAATCAAGTCTTGCTAATCCCAATTCTATTTGTCCGTAACTCGGAAGATTGCTTCCCAACTTCCTTTGACAACTGGGACAATGTTCTACTAAGCTAATTCAACCATAATCTAGATAGAACCTATATTTATATATAAGCCATGTAGAAGCCATATCTTTTATATAATTGCATGTATATATTTAACTACACATAATTACATCTATATAGTTATATGTATATATGTATACATATGATATCATATGATTACATATTCAGCTGTAGTGTACATTCCATATTCTTTTCTCTATTCTCATCTGTATATGGTCATTACGTGACGGATCCCGCGCCAGGTTGCGACGATTCACTGCCGACGTCGCAGCTTGAAGGCCACGGAGAGAAGGATCGAAAGATGGGAATATCAGTGGAGTAGTGTCATCCCGAATTAATAAACCCTAGGGATAGATGAAGAACATATATATATAGAAGTATCATCATCATCATCATCATCATCATCATCACTATTACGTATATACAGAAGTATATACATATATGGAATGATCAGTGTATACATATTTGTCATATATATACATATATTAAGAACATAAGTATATACATATTTACAAGTGTATATATATATACACATATATGGAATGATCAGTTTTGATCAATATTGATCCGTATTGATCTATATTGTAAGTTGTTACAGTTTGCTATTGAGCATGGCCATTCAGTTTGTTGAATCAGCGCTTGAACATGGTTATTTACCATAGCCATGTTAGTTCATCAGATACTCTATTCATCTGATATGTGGAAGAGATACTTTGGATTTAGATTGGCGCATTGTGTTGGCTGCTTGTTTCCCTTAAACCAAGCGAAAGACGTTGGGTGAAGCCGGAAAAGCCACAACGTCACAGGCGCTACTCGGGCGTTGGTGGGCCGCATGCTTGGTCCGCTGCCGATCCCTGCAGCGGCGGACCAAGCATTCGGCCCGGTTCTCCCGCTGCAGGGATTCTGGCTGCCCGTTCCTTGGCCTCATTTTGGTTACCGGAGCCCTGAAATAAATTTGAACCGATAGTTCTAGCTCTGAATCCTTCATTCTATGTTCATAAAATCTTAAGCCATACCTCCCCCCCTAACCACCTTATTTTTTGGCCATTATCTTAGCCTATTTCTTACATGGTGAGATAACACCAAAATAAAGAAGTTTCCACATAGCTTGGTTGTCCATGTGCACACATCCAAATGCCGATAATTCCATCATCATGACTAAAACCAATGACTGGATAGGCCACGTTATTTGCCGTACCAGTCTTTCGTGCACCGCTGATAGGCGTGAGTATGAACCGCTGATATTGGGTCATGTCATTGTGAAATCATGTTTGCCACACCAAATCCACCAATAGCGAACGCGCAATTGCCAAAAAACATGGTGGCGGCGCCTGTAAAAGGCCCGCGGGGTTGAACGTCTTCATCATGTTCTTTTCCATCTCATCATTGAAAATTCCCACTTTTTCCACGTTTCCATTTGGAACATACAAAATTCGATGTCGTTTTCGTGGTGTAAGGGTCGTGATTTCTGCGCCATTTTTGACATTTCGCCAGCACGAAATGCAAATTTTCAAGTTGAGGATCAAAAAAAAGTTGCAATGGTGTGAATTTATTGCAAATAGCATTGAATTTGGTGTTTCGTGCCACCAGACACTTTCATTCCAGCCTGCTGGAAATTCTTTTTCATCTTCACAGAGCATGGTTACTCTGCATTTTTTGCAGAGCATAGTTTGCCAAGCAGTGTCAGAAGGTCCTTACCTTCATGGTGATGNATGGTTACTCTGCATTTTTTGCAGAGCATAGTTTGCCAAGCAGTGTCAGAAGGTCCTTACCTTCATGGTGATGTCTCCACCACCAGACATGGATATAGGCATCCAACACACCCGAAACGGCGCCTTTGCGACTGGACAAAGATCTATAGGGATGCTCTGTTTGCAAATATCCCATGTCCTGTCCAACGTCTGGGTTCCGTTCAACTTGGACAAAGACGGTTTGACACGTCNTCTGTTTGCAAATATCCCATGTCCTGTCCAACGTCTGGGTTCCGTTCAACTTGGACAAAGACGGTTTGACACGTCTTCGACAAGTTCGCACAAATTCTCGTTTGGAGTGCACAACAGCTTTGACATGCAAGCGTTTTTTGGGTTTAAGTGTGGATATCGTTTTCGATGGGTGCAAGTGCAAATGAAGACATCGTGAGCGTAGCATGACGTATGTGTGCAAGTGCAAATGAACGTTATCAGCCCCCCCAACCCACCCCACCCGTGTATAACGTAGCATGACGTACATGTGCAANTGAGCGTAGCATGACGTATGTGTGCAAGTGCAAATGAACGTTATCAGCCCCCCCAACCCACCCCACCCGTGTATAACGTAGCATGACGTACATGTGCAAGTGCAAATGAAGACATCGTGAGCGTAGCATGACGCATGTGTGCAAGTGCAAATGAAGACATCGTGAGCGTAGCATGACGTATGTGTGCAAGTGCAAATGAAGACATCTTGAGCGTAGCATGACGTATGTGTGCAAGTGCAAATGAAGACATCTTGAGCGTAGCATGACGTATGTGTGCAAGTGCAAATGAACGTTATCAGCCCCCCCAAACCCACCCCACCCGTGTATAACGTAGCATGACGTGTGTGTGCAAGTGCAAATGAAGACATCGTGAGCGTAGCATGACGTATGTGTGCAAGTGCAAATGAAGACATCGTGAGCGTAGCATGACGTATGTGTGCAAGTGCAAATGAACTTTATCAGCCCCCCCAACCCACCCCACCCGTGTATAACATAGCATGACGTATATATGCATTTTGAACAACAGCGCGGGCCCCTTACCGGCGCCGGCACCAAAAACATGGGCTGTTTGGAGCCAACATGAGATAACACCATCATCATACCCACAATGGTGGAAATCCAATTGGGGCTTTGCGAATAAGAGATTCATGAATTACCAATGAGAATCACGATTTGGAAAGTCACGTGCATCGCAAACCAGCACACTGATCCCAATACATCTGTCTCAATGAAACAGTATGGGAAGGTGGATCAATCAGTTCAACTCGGTGTTCATTCATTTCACTTTGGGGAATTCAGTGGGCTGATGATCTCACAGCATGATGAATGATGGGAACTATCCACTCGTGCCAACCAAACAGGTTACAGTTAAAACTGGTCAGTTTGTTACAACCATATTATATCATCAAATGAACCACCAGAATCATTGGTGATATCAAGTCAAAACCAACACTTCTGGGGGATGCAGCACAAGGGGCTGTACCACAATCGCATCACATCATGGTGAGGCCAGGGAAATAGCATCATGAATGGGCAACAGCATAGGTGTAAAACAATCGCCAGCCAAGGGGTGGCAGGCGCTTTCGATCGCAGCTATGTGGCAGGCTCCGTCAGGGTTGCCTTGCTGTGTTTACGGTTTTCTGGTTCCGTCATTGATGATCATTATACCATGGAGGGCTATTTATTTTAAGTTTTTTTTGATAAGGTTTGGGATTTTTTTGTGGATTCCTGCTTTTCTGCTTTTCCTGCTTTTCCTGCTTCTCTGCTTTTCTGCTTTTCTGCTTCTCTGCTTCTTTGCTTCTCTGCTTTTTCGTTTTTTTGCTTTTCCTGCTTTTCTGCTTCTCTGCTTTTTTGCTTCTCTGTTTTTTTTTGCTTTTCCTGCTTCTCTGCTTTTTTGCTTTTCCTGCTTTGCTGCTTCTCTGCTTTTTGATTTTTCCAGCTTTTCTTCTTCTCTGCTTCTTTTGCTTCTCTCTTTTCTGCTTCTCGGCTTCCTTTCTTTACTGTCTCTTTGCTTCTCTTCTTCTTTTGCTTTCTTCTCTCCTGTTTGTATCCTAAATAAGACCCTAGAGACACCCTAGATGAAATCCTACATGAAACCCTACATGAAACCTCAAAGAAACTTTAAAGAAACCTCAAAAGATAAAACCCTAAACAAACCCTAAATGAAACCTAAAGGTACCCTAAATGAAACCCTAAATGAAACCCCCTAAATGACACCGCAAAGACACCTGAAATGAAACCTCACAAAAAAAAAATTAAACAAAACCTACATGAAAGCCTAAACCTAAAGGATACCCTAAATAACACCCCAAAGAACCATAAAAGAAACCCTAAATGAAACCCCAAAGATTCCCTAAATGAAACCCTAAATGACACCCCAATGAAAACCTTCATGAAACCCTTACCTAAGTCCTAAATGAAACCCTACATGAAACACTGAATGAAACCCTAAAAGAAGCACCAAACAAACCCTGACGAAACCCTAAATGAATGCCTAAAGGATGCCCTAAATCAAACCCTACATGAAACCCTAATGAAACCCTAAATGACACCCCAAAGAATCCCTACATGAAACCCGAAAGATATCCTAAATGAAACCTCAAGATACCCTAAATGAAACCCTAAATGAAACCCTAAATGAAACCCTTACTTAAGCCCGCAATGAAACCATTAATTAAACCCTAAATGAACCCTAAAAGAAACACCAAACAAACCCTGACGAAACCTAAATGATGCCCTAAATCAAACCCTACATGAAACCCTACATGAAACCCTTAATTTTAAGCCCTAAATGAAACCCTTAATTAAGCCTCAAATGAAACCCTTAATTAAACCCTAAATGAACCCTAAAAGAAACACCAAACAAACCCTGACGAAATTCTAAATGATGCCCTAAATCAAACCCTACATGAAACCCTACATGAAACCCTAAATGACACCCTAAAGAAACCCTACATGAAACCCTAAAGAGACCCCAAATGAAACCTTCAATGAAACCCTAAAGATACCCAAAATGAATCCCTAAACAAACCCTAAACGAAACCCTAAAGAAACCCTACATGAAACACTAAATGAAACCCTAAAGGAAACGAAGCCCTAAATGAAACCCTTAATGAAACCCGAAGGAAACCCTAAAGAAAGCCTACAGAAACCCCAAATGAATCCCCATAGAAACCCACATGAACGCTTGAAGTACCAACATGTAGCAAATACTATCCAAAATGAGAGGTTGAATGTTGAAGTCCCAAAAATATAGCAAATACCGTGCAAAATGGAAGGTAAACATGCCAAAATGTAGCAAGTACTTTGCAAAATGGAAGGTGAGCATGCCAAAAGATAGCAAATACCAGGCAAAATGGAAGGTGAGCATGCCAAAATGTAGCAAATACTATGCAAAATGGAAGGTGAGCATCCGAAAATATAGCAAATACCATGCAAAATGGAAGGTGAGCATGCCAAAATGTAGCAAATACCAGGTAAATGGTACCAGGAAAGATATCCAAAAAAAAACCTAAACCTTATCAAAAAAATCCTAGAACTATTCTTCACCCTTATACCTTTGCTTCACCATGACATACATACCCTCAATTGACCATGATACAGTATATTACAGTCATCCTGCGAACGATAAGACATATAAGATCCCAGGGAAAAGTTGAACGTCGTGCCGTGCCCCGATTCCTTCCGCCATGCTTTCCGGCCACTGCTCTCGGAGCTGCAGGCGGGGCGGAGCTGGAGCACTTGTGCCAAATTTAATCCCCAAAAATTGACCGTGTCCAGGCGCAGCTGCGCCGACAATGCGCTGCGCGCTGCAGCTCAAGGCGACAATGCGGCTTCCGTGTTTCCCTCCTGCCGTTTTCCCTTGTCTGCAGCAAGTAACATTGACGCCGCCATTTTGATGGAATCGCTAACGGGGCACCTTCTGTTCTTCGCCAGGACGAAGCAGCCGACCGCTCGGACAAAAGCCGGGACTGGTTGGAGGCCGAGCCCGCCCTGTGCAGCCGGGCGCTCATTTGCAATGTTACTACAACCCTGCTTTGCTACCCTTCGCCGCCCTGCAACAGTTCAGCTAGCGCTTTGCACTTCCCAAGGAGTTTTCACTTTCAAGGTGGACGGGCCGGCTTTCTTCAGCGAGGATCGCGCCGCCTCCTTCGAGCAAAACCTGCGCCGGTATACCATCAAGGACATCAAAGAACAAATGACAGTCCCCTTAACAATTTTGCGCTTCTTGCTGCTTGCATTATTCTCCACATGCCCCCATGCATGTAAAGTAAGGCGTCCCGCGTTCCTTCAACACACGGCCTGAGGCAGACATCCTGAGTGTGACCGACCGTGTGGTCGAGGAGCACAACGGCCGGATCCAGCGATGGACCTGCCGCGCCGTCGAGGCAGGGGTTTCCGTTCAAGCTGCCTGCGGCAGCCTTTGATCCCTGGGATCGCTGGCAGGATAATGCGAACTACCGAGCCACAAAAGAGGAGGAGGCGCCGCTAAAAAGCCATTTTGTGTAAGAGTTGCTTTGTGTAGAAGCTGGTTGGTGTAAAAGTTGGTTTGTCGAAAAATTGGTTGGTGTAAAGTGTAAAGTGTAAAAGTTGGTTTGTGTCGAGGCCGGTTTGTGTAAAATGTGGTTTGTGGAAGACCTTGGAGATTGAACAGAAAGGATTCAAGTTGGTAGATCCAAGCGGCCAGGTGATGATGGAAAGTGGTTGGCACAAAAGCTGCATGTTAGAACGTGCTTCTGCCTCGAACGGGCAGCACAACGTGGAGAAAACCTGGAAAAACGTCGCATCCCATTGGCGAGCCAGAGACAAGTCGGAGACGGGATGATGAAGGAGGATGAAGGAAGCGAATTGATGAGGAGGAGGAGGAGGAGGAGGAGAGGAGGAGGATGACCTAGACGATGATGATGTAGATAAGGAAGGCGAATGCTAGTTTGCCTGACATATTATATTATACGAGATTATACTATATTAGACTATACGAGATTGTATTATACTAGACTAGATATAGTATATAGATGAGGGGGGAAGGGGGCAGCCGAAGTAAAAATCCGTCAGGGAGGAGATCTCAGGCATAGCTATAGCTTTAGCTACAATTCGATTTCAATTTAGAACTAACACAAGATCTCAGGTATAGGTAGAGCTATAGCTAGAACGAGGTTTAAAGTTAGATCTAGAACACGATCAAGCTATTGCCGTAGCTAGACTAGGATCTAAAGCTAGAACAAGATGAAACTATTGTAGCTAGGACTACAACTCGAATTCAGATGACAAGGTCAAGCTATAGCGCTAGCTGGAACTAGAGTTCAACCTCAAACTAGAGCAATCTCAGAGTAGAACAAATTCAAGCCAGAGGATGGTGTTTAGGAGAAGCTGAAGAAGAAGTTAGCGTTAAGATTAGGCCAGCAGGCCGGCAGATTATATAACCCAGATTCAAAACTTGAATGTTTTTGTTTTGGATCATTTGTTTGATGTTCCATCACTACACTGGGGATAGTGAAGACCAAGTATATTTTTGCTTTCAGCTAACATTTCAATTTTTTTGGCCTTGATTTTTGTTGAAACATTGTGAATTTACTGTTGCTGAGTAGGGAATTGGGGAATGATCCATGATAACCATTCATAATCATCCCCATTCCCCCATGCCAAGCACCAGTAAGGTAACCTACTTGATTTCCAAATTTTGGGATTGCAAAATCAACCCAGGCACCATCAGCGCCTGCAGCAAGGGTTCACAGTCCTCCAAGGGTGTGGCACTCATCGACAGCATGAAGGAACAGTGTGTGCAGGCCGATGTGGTCAGCTACAACAGCGTCATCGGCGGACACATGGGGCAAGTGGATGCATGGCGCAAGACGTGCCAGATCTTGGATGACTTGACTCCTGATTGAGACATTTCAGCTGTAGATTTTTTGAATTTGGTATGATGGATGGTTCCCATGGATGCTTGATCGTAGAAAGCAGTAGATCTTCCATAGACGGGAGGATGACACTCCAATCAGCAAACGTCATTGTTTTTGTTGGCCATTGTTCAGCGTAGCATGCGAATTGTGAAGGGGATTGTCAATGATGGGCAATGCAGGGCATCATTCGTAACATGATTTATTTCCAATTTTCCCAGATCCAGTGGATGATTTGTTTGATTTTGTTTATTGATCCCATCCCCCTAACTTATCCTAAATTTGGATATCCCAATATGATCTCATATGAACCCGAAAAAAATGATAGATGCACTACTAAACCAAGAATCAGGGGAAGAGGATTACTGCACAATTCGCATTTTTCGGAGCCCCCAAAAAAGGCCCCAAGGGGGTTCCAGTTTCAGCGCTCCGAGGGCCATCGCTTTGATCTTGCCCAGTTTGATCACTTACAACAGCTCCATCAGTGCAGTTGTCTGGGAGACGGCGCACCGCGCCTCGGATGGCCTTCGCCAAGCAACCATTAGTTGATGGTAATTGGACATAGAAAATTGCCATTTATAGTTGGTTTACTGGGTAAAAACAGAAAATGATTTTCCATAGCTATGTCAAATTAACGGAGGTTGAAAGTTTGCGAACTGGAAAATGGCCCAGTTGGTTCCATGATTTAGCTACTAAAAATGTTGATTTCCATGGTGAAGCGTCAAATTACCAGTTTCTTCCTTTTCTGGTAAATCATCTTGTGGAGTTTTGACCATGTTTGCAAATTTGGTGAGGCTCTGAATGTTGCCCTGGTGGAAGGGTGGGGCTATGTGCTGTTGAAGGGAATAGGATGCAGATATTCAGCATGCTGGGACAAACGGAAGGGTTGATGCACCATCAGGTTTCCCCATGTACAGAGATTGTACTGTTGCAATCTTGATTCGTTGCCGCGCCACATGACGGTCCTCTCGCGCAGCCGGATCGGTTCGGATCGTCGAAACTCTGGTGCCTTCAATTGGTATCCAGAACTAGCACGAACCTTCTCGCTAGAATCTGATAGAATACAGTAGGATGTTCTCTCACCGTCCAACTTGTTGGGAAATTTCTCAACAGGTTTGGTTTTTGAGTTGTCCTGGGACCACTGGGACCACTTGGCATCAGATTTTTTTTGTCCCATCTCGATATTTCACGAGGTGATCTGCAGAAGAGTATGGCTGAAAAGATCTGAAAAGTCATTCA
This sequence comes from Symbiodinium sp. clade C Y103, assembly GCA_003297045.1. Lineage (NCBI taxonomy): Eukaryota > Dinophyceae > Suessiales > Symbiodiniaceae > Cladocopium > Cladocopium sp. clade C. The sequence goes on along the minus strand of BGPT01000027.1, from coordinate 621,228 downwards.
CCTCAAAATGAATGCTTTGGTACCAAAAGAGGCCCAAATCCCATTTTTTTGACCTTTTTTGTGGGGTCCATGGAGGTCCCAAAATTTGTGCCCCAAATGAATCTAATGAAGATTGAATTTTGTTGAATCCCTTTCATTGATGGTTTCATAGTTTCACATGGTTTCCAATCCTGTGAAAGGTTCCATTTTTCGATTTTTCGATGGCCATTTCAGGTCTATTGGCTCTGACCCCAGCCGCCAATTTGATGACCTTCAGCAGTGCCATCGACGGATGCGACTGGAGCCGAGCATTGGAACTGCTGCAACGATTGCCGCTGGGCGGCGCGTCTCACCTGGGAAAAATGGGAACTTCTTCAGCAGGAATTGGGACTTAACCACCCAAAATGTTGCCCCCGATTCCCCGATTTCAATGAATTTCGCAGGGAATGATATTATGGATGTATGCAACGAACCATTGATATGGGGGGAAATGTTAATCCAAGGGATGAAACCAGCCAGTTCATGCGGATATACTGGGGATATAATGGAATATACCATCGCTCTGACTAAGACAAACTCTGTTATTCACGAGGTTGAGAAACTAGTTTCCTAAAATCGGATGGGCCATTCTCAGGGTCTCTGTTAATTTGCAGTAAGGATCAAAGTAATGTATACATTCTGGAAATATTGGGGTTTAGTAGTGGGTAAACCTAGGCCATTTGAATAGGAGCTGTGCTGAAGTAATGCTGAAGATCGCTATTTTGAGGGGTAACTAGAAGCCACCAGGGATTATGATCCCCTGGGCTCATACAACTAGCAGGGGATAGTAGTACAACCAACCAAGAAGATGGGTATGGCATAGACATCAACAACTTCCGTGTGACTCCAGGTTGAAATCGAGCTATGGTTTCAGGCTAAAAAAGGGTTTTTTCGAGAATGGCTATGAAACAAACCAGAGAAATTGTAGCATTTTTTGAACTCCAGGTTTGGGGTGTTGTTCATTTCTGAGCTGTTGCGGATATACCGGCCCTCCTGTAATCAAACATAGCAATGGAAAATCCCCCTAATTATAAATGATTATGGAATATAATAGATGTATATAAATGGAGGTGTTAAGGGGAAAAACATCCATAAATGAGGGTATTGTCCATTGCCATGTTTGATTACCAGAGGGTAGTTCAAATTTGGGTGGGTGAAATTTTATCCAAAATCCACCGGGATAGATGGGGAGGTTCAACAAGAATAAAACTCGGTCCGTTTTTCAAATGTCAAGACTCCAAGCCACAGAACTGGCTAATTCGCGTTCCATTGCCAAGGGTCTATAAATCCATGATTCAACGCCTCAACAAGAAAGAGAGGGGTCATTTTCCATGGCCCGCATTCTCCATGAATCCTAAACAAATTGGTTCTTAGACGCATTCTTACAGGAAAAGCCTAACAAGTTTGAGTGGTAAAACCAGGGTTTCCTGTAAAATGACCAGAAATCAATCTAAGGTGACAGTAGCTTTCACACCCCAAGCCACATCCGGGCCACGACATTTCTACCTCCCATCAGGATGTGGAATGGACTGGTGCCCAATGTGATCTCTTACAGCAGTTCCTGGTCCACCTGGGGCCCTCCAAAGGGGGAGTTGGTTCTTAGGACATTGCCAAATCATGCCAAATCTATGGCAATAGCACGTGAAATACCCCCAATCTATGGCAAGTTGAATGGAAAACATGTGAAAATGTACCATTAAAAAAAGTGGTACCTTCTTTTTCAGACAAATATGTTTTGTGTATCCTGCCATGTTTTTGTAAATGGCAATAAATAAAGGTGACGTGTCTCTCCCTCATGCTTTTGGAGGACCGGGGAGTGGATCGACTGTTCAAGGACATTTGAGTGTGGCCGGAATGGGACAACACCCACAAAAAAGAACAAAGGGTTTCCCAGTTTTTTCTTTGGACATGAAATTCTCCACATTTCTCCAAAGGGTCAGCTTTCTGTTGATCTTCGCAGTAAACCTCCTACAGTACCATATCTATATATCCATATCTATCAACCTCAATCCCAGGCACAATAACTTCGTGTCAAAAAGCCGGCCGATGGCCCTCAGCCTTGCAGCTGCTCTTCGTCATGGATGGCACGGCGGTGGCACCCAATGTGGTCACTTTCAACAGCACCATTGGCGCTTGTGAGACAGGACTGGACTTTGGTTCATGATTAGTTCGGGGATCACACCAAGATGAATTGGGATAATCACGAGGGGAATCCCGTTCTCAACCAACCAGTACAAAGAGACGATTTTGCCAGAATAATGGGGGGTTGTCCTCGACTTGTCAAGCAAGCCCTTCACCATTCGCAGGCCAGTGGAAGATGGAACAATCACTGCGAGAGAGACTCTGCAGGTGTGCCAATGGTGCGTAGTCGAGCTGTCCAAAGTCGAGCTGTCCAAAGATGCGCAAAGGTTCCTGGCCAGAATGGACACTCTAAGTGGGAAAATGATGAGAAACCATGCGATTTAGGGGTTTTCCCTTCAATTTCCAGACAAACAGATTTTTTTCGATGTAGGCCATGAAATTGCAGATTCGTGCATCAGCAATGTTGAAGGCTGGCATCTTAGCGACTCTTGCGCGGATGCGATAGTATATACCCAGCATTTATTGCATGATTTATTTAAGTATCGTTCTTGTTTTTCAAATGTTTTGGTCGTTGTGTGGGCTACATATATTCCCAGTTCAAATGAGCACAATAGTGGGGAAGAATTAGCAATGATGGTGATCCATCCAACCATGAACAACATCTCTTTTTCATTGAACAGATAAGAACTGATTCCCCTTCCCGGGTGCAATTCACTTCAGGATAGGCTCTGCCTCCGGCTGATGATGCAGGCTGACGTGCACCTCGACGTGTCATGGGATGGAGCCATTTAAGGGACACCAAGCCATTGGATGTTGGGCGTGCTGCTCAAAATGGCCAAGATATGCGCCAATCATGTGATGGTTTACAGGCAGTGGGGGAATTCTGCAGTTTAAATAGGAAAGGTCCTCGATTAAAATAACAAATCGATGTAAATCATCCATTCCTATGTTGGCCAGGGGAATTTGTCGGCACATTCCAACAGAGAAGACAGTTTGTAAAGGTATATGCACGCCCTTCATGACATGAAGGGGTTGGATGTTGACTCATCAAATCCACTTGATCACTAACTATCTTTCGTGATTTTACGACTTGTGTCTCAAGTCCATCAAGGATTCTTCTGGACAACACCTTCCAGATTCTGCGACTGTCGCCTCGGGGCTCGCGACACAGCACTGATGGCGTCGAACAATCTGACTGGTGGAACTGAAGACTGGAGACGATCTGGCCATGAACTGGTGGCGGAATCGTGAATGATGTGGTTTAGCTGTTTGGCTGCATGAATGGCCAGCACAGCGCCGTGTTGACTGCCATGTTGTCCCGAAGAATGGCCTTTGACGGCGTGATGTTGCGGGTGAAAATCGGTCGGCGCAATGTGCACAGCTGAACCGAAAGGAATGTACCAAGTCAATCCAAATCATGGCAAATCAGTGAAAAGCAGGAATCAGCGATATCTGTAAAGACTGGTTCTTTATGAGTTTTATGACTGACAGCTTTGTTTTGAGATGTTTCTTGCAGACTTTATGACTTTCTAATTGGCTTTGATTTTTAGATCTATTTGACAGCCAATTGATGTGGGAGCTGATGGACTGTTGCCACGCCGCACGGTCAAGCCTTGGCTCATAGCTTTCTGCCAAATAGTTTCAGCAAGAGTTGCCGAGTAGAAATTTGTGTTACCAGCCTCAAAGCAGCAATTGCCATGTGTCAACGTCAACAATTTGACTTATATATATATATATATGTATACCCATGTTGAGGGATGTTCATCAATCTATGAATGTGGATTCATATGGATTAAACTAATTAAACCATTATGTTTGGATTCCAATGGCATGGGATGAATGACCATACCCCATATTACCCCATGTAACTTGACCATGATACTAATGTGTACTCTTCCTTCAACGTGGCACCTGCTGATTGGTGCTTGCAAATGTCTCTGGAAGTCTGGAAGCATGATGATCCCATAAAAGAAGTACTTTTTGGAGGGGTCCTCCAACCACCTGGAAGGAACCTGACAAGCTCTTCCGTGAAAAATAGGTGCCCATAAGAAGGGCAGATGGGCAAAGGAAGGTCTGTTGCCGTTGGTAGACACCTGCGAAGTCAAGGATGCCCAGCAAGGAGACAAAGCTGATTGGTGATTTCGGAGATGGATTGTTCAAGCAATACAGTATGTAATGGATTGTAATGGACATATCATATCACATATCCGACAAGACATGATCGTTGTTTGGGGATGTACTCCGGCTTTCAAACCCTTCGGGGGGGTGAAGATGAAGCCTACTTGTCTCATATGTTTGAAATGTGTTGAAACCACCAGCTGCGGCAGTACTCCATGAAAAAGGGCTCCCTTTGCAGACGTAGGCAGGATCTAGATTTCTAGTCATGTCACCGTCTATGTTTGTTTGGCACACCTTCACCAACCAACTCCCTTTTCCTTGGTAGGAACAGATGATCGGAACCAATCCAGTCTGCAGCATTAACGCGCACGGAGCCCGGTCCGGAATCAGGTGGCCTGATGCAATCCAGCTTTTGGTGAGAGATTTCTTGCAGAAATGGGATTTGAATCCAGGTCTAAAGGGATCCACGGCTTTTTGGGCAGCCAGGTTCTTCCAGGTCGAGAGGGTGTTTACCAAAGGGGATGAATTTTCTGGCTGAGAGGCGAGGAAATGTGCGATGACTGCCGTGAATGCCATGAATGCCAGAAGTGTTGTTGGAAAAAGCATCCAAGAGTGCTGGGCTGGTTCAAAAGTTGTTTGGCTGGTTCAAAGGTTGTTTTTCCATCCCCAGATTTCTGGGATGCTGATCGCTAGTTGCTGTGGGGCTGAAACCCAGCAACAATCCAAGAGATGGCCCCCTAGGTAGCCCTTTTTTGCGGGTCATGGCACCTCTTCTCACGGAGAAAGCTGAGTTGAAGCTGTTCGGTTGGAAACCTGGCGAAGAGGGAGGAGCTGTTCGCAGCTCTTGGTATCGCTGTTTCCTATAGGGGGAGCCAGTTGGAGCTACAAATAGACTTTCCCCACCACATGATAGTTGCGTTTTAGTATGAAATATGAAGCTGTCAACATGGTGAGAGCAAAATACCTGAAATCATCATTGGAACAGCTGGGTGGAAGCCGCTTCGCAACAATAGATTTTCAAGGTACGGCTGTGGGTCAATGGACCATGAAACCATGAGGTTTCCATGCCAATTGAACTGTATTTTTTAACTTACTTGTGCTTAGCAGGGAATGAGGGAATGACCTATAATTACCATTAATAATCATCCCATTCCCATCCATTCCCCCATTCCCTACTAAGCACCACCCCCAAGTTTTGGTCCATGTGAGGAGCGATGTGGTCGATTGGAACATGGCGATCAAAGCTTCTGGGAAGCGATGGACCCTTGGGCTCGTTCTCCTGGAGAAGCTTGGACGACATGACTTGGCTGTTGCCCTGCACACCTTGGGGGGTTTGAATGGATTAATGGGTTGAAACCTACAAAAATAGTGATTTACTGCCGGAAAAAAAATGTGAATTTATCAAAACCTGGTGGAAATTCAATGAACTAACCACATTTTACAAGAGGTTTGATGAGGAATGATGAGGTTTTCGTGTTTCGCCAACCAAACCACAGACCTTGACTGGTTCAGTTCCTCCCCCACTTGGTGGTTTGGATGTCACAACTCCAATTCCCAACAGAACTTGTGATGTTTACCAACAAAAGCATACAAAGGCAGTGACATCAACCCCACCAAAATGTACTGTAGAATATTCAGCAACCAATTTTTCCGACCATATGGCTTTTTTTGCAAATTTCCAATCTCTTGCACCCAATTTTTTCTGGGGCGTCCCTTCACCCACGCTACCACCCAAGGGCGATGCTTCACCGCATCTTGCAGCCGGACATCATCAGCCACAGCACCAGCATCCCCTGGCTATCCTGGACTGCTGCCATTGCAGCACTGCGGCGCATTGGTCACGTGGCGCTGCGGCCCAATGTGGTGACTTTTGGTCACTTGGCTGCCTGGGCAAGACAGCTAAAACTGATCCATTTGGGATTTATTCTGGTTGGTTTCCCACCCTGGGGATGGGCAGCTATCTCCACAGTAGTCCCATTTATCCAGATTGGTACGGATCAAAACTGACGACTAGAAAAAGAAGTCGCCACTGACGTTCGCCATTTTTGGCACTTCATCATGTCTTGGGTTTGTCGGTCTCCAATGTTTTAGCCGTACTCAGATTACCATATCTTAATATATTTGAATGGATGTGGCCAGCAGTGTTTTTGGACAACGGATGCTTGATGCGAAGGTGTCAACCAGATTTGAATCTAGCTCTTCAACTGGTCTACCAAGCTGTCAAGCTGGGCACCACACATACAACTATTTACCAGACATGGTTTCTACAATGTTTGTTTACTTGAAGATGCTGTTAAAGCATGTTTCAAGATTTTTCACCGCCATTCAACTGCCATTCAACCCACTTCTTGAAACTTTCAGGCCTTTAGTTGTTATGATTTTCCCCCCATCCAACCCACACTTTCAACCACCTACCCATGGTTTCCGGCTTGAGGCGGTGCCATCAACGGCTGCCAAAAGGCGGCCCAGTGGCAGTCGGCTGTGGCGCTACTGCTGGAGGCTGCGATGATCGGATCGCTGCCCAACGTGGTGATGTTGAACAGCTGCATCAGCGCCACAGGATCGCGATCGGAGGTGACATGGTGGTGACGACTGGTGACGACTGGACAGGAATGAAGAGATGCAATTTTTGAAGGGACTTTAGAAATGGTGCTGTAGAGGATATTTTATGATGCTGAGGATATATTTTATGATTTTTTTAATGATGTTGTATGACTTTATGCTGGATGAGATGACCATGATTCGTTTTCCGGAATGGTGCTGTTAAGTGTTTGGGAATACATGAAAATGTGTGGATAGATGGATTAGATTGATCAGATCGGATCAGATCAACTCTCATTTGGGGATGGTTGGAATACCACCCATTGATCTTGATTTGGGGGATGGTTTATGGCATTGGGTTTTGCCACATTAGTACATTGGTCGATTGATAGATTTGTGGATCCGATTTCTACACATGGTCACGTGTACCAGTGCTATGTAGAATAGTATATCTCTACAAGTCTCTACATATACTATATAGATAGTATGCTCAGTGATAATACCATCGTTCCTAACCATGTGTATCTATATATATATATATATGCATGTACCAGTATTATACATATACATAATAGATCATAATGGTATGTAAAGAGCAATATACCATGTACAAGTCTCAGTCTTGTCCACCAGGGGACTGGCAGATTGCCATGCAGCTCCTTTCGACAATGCAGATGTGGAGAGTGACAGCGGATGTGGTCACAGTCAATAGCAGCTCGGATCTACCTTGTGGCAACAACAATGGTGGATTTTTACCATGGGAAAAGTGGGGTAGACTAACATGAAAATGGTGGGTTTGAGATTTGTCGTATAAGCAAGTCTTGGGTAACTTGGGTGTTTCATGCCATGTAAAAGTGGTGGTTTGATTCTCAAAATTGTGATTTAACCAACCAAAAATGGGATTTACATGGATTTACCAAGTAACAGAAAGATATGGAGAAATCAATGGTTTTCCGTAGGAAATGTTTCGTAAATGTTGGATTTCGCAGATTTTCTCATGAAGAAGGGATGGACTACGATCAGTATGAATGGGTTACAAGTCTTTATCCACCTGATAACTGTAGTCGTAATCCATGTGTAGACGGTTTTGAATTAGCAACCAAATATCGGAAATCCGTGGTTTTCCAAGCAAAGGATCTATGATCTATACTCTTAGTTCCATATCTATTTTAATTTGCTGGAGGGTCAAATGAGTGGAAATCTGTGTAAAATTGTCGCCAACACTACCGGGGTCTCACTATTTCCCAAATCAGTAGTTGTTGAGAGTGTGTTGTCCAGCTGAGATCTGAAGCAAGACTCCGTTCTGATCAATGTTTGGGATGTGAACACTAGGGGGACCCACAAGCATAGAACTATGGCTGTCAACTTGGCGGATGTTGCCAGCTAAACTTGGAACGCTGGGGTACATGTTATAGACAGAAGTGTGTGAGCTGATGGTCTCACCACAATAACATACTACATATAGGGCAGATACGAGAAACTATCCTTGTCTTCTGGTGTCAAACACTGCGACTGGCTCATGGTTTCTCTCAGATTTCCTTAGCCGTATTTGTAGATGATAAGAATGATGATTTGCCTTTCAAAAAGATGCGATGTTCCATGGCGACGTTAAAGAACCAGAGGGCAACAGGGATTCATAATACTCATGATGCTTGGATTCCTGGGACGTCCAAAACCTGGAAACTCATCCAACTTGACGGACTGTTGGCACAGAAGTTCTTCAATTCTGTTGGCATCTTGATTGGATTTGACTGAGAATATGATAATATGGTACCCCCAAGAATGTGATGCTTAATCATCATGTTTGCGGCTAAAATAGATAGGTATACGGTATACCCCAGTTTCAGACATACCCATTTTTCAAACCCGAGGTTTAATTGCCGTTTGCGAGCAATGCTGCCAATGGCAAGCGGCCTTGGCCCTTTTATATTCCGGCCTGCAACTGGAATCCCAGTTGCTACCGAATCTCATCTCATTCAACAGCAGCACGGCGTAGTTTCAAAGATGATTTTGATATATGTTGATTGATTTTGTGAATTTCCATCCCTAAAAATGGGATGGTTTTTAGTTACATTATAGAAGTAAATTGTAACTGAAGCTGCTGTTCAAATCAAAAATTTGGAATGGTGTTAAAATATGTTAAAATAAAACTAACCTTTCGTCTTTTTCAGTAATATGTGTCTAAAATCTGTTCTTAAACCTGTTATCATGAGCCCAGGCACCATCAGCGCTTGCAGCAAGCAATCCGAATCCTCCAGGGTTACAGCACTCATCAGCATCATGAAGGAACAGCGTGTGCAGGCCGATGTGGTCAGCTACAACAGCATCATCAGTGGACATTTGGGGCACTTCAGTGCATGGCAAAGCACCGTTCAGGTGCTGGATGAGTTGACTCTTGAAGAAAATCTCGAAAAGGCTTGCTGTGGCAACAGGGGCGACCAGTGTGATGACCTCGCCATGAATGATTTTCCAGGGGAATCACTGCAAAACCCATGTTTGGTTTGTGAACTTGTGAACTGTATATATCATTATATATCTATATACTAATTTGTCTAGAACGCCTGAAGCACCATAGCATCCCCGGGGAAGACACTCTAAAATCACAAAACAAAAAAAAATAGAATATATTCATAGACCCGGAAAAAGAACGCTGAAAAATCATTCAAAGAAGTGAAGCACTGACAAAAATCAGAGGTACTAGAATCATCTACAAATCATTGAAGATCACCTGAATATCACTTAGAATCGCAGAAATCCTCTGAAAACCACTGGCAGTTTAGCCGCTGCATCAGGAAGATTGCCACCTTGCGGGCGAGCAGCGTCACTTTCAACACGGCCATGAGCGCGGCTGGATCCACTTGGGAAGTCGTGTTAGGTTCCGGGGATTGGAGACAGTTGGGTAGGGAAATGGCTGTGTCCAAGAAAATGGGATTTATTATGATGTATCTCGGAGGGCAGGTTTGATAGGGATCATTGGGATTGTCGAATATCACTATCTGGGCTGCAAAATCTTGCCAGCAAGCGGCGATTGAAAGTATTTTGGTGAAAGTGAAGGCGACCCCTTCTGGAATTCATACAGAATATAACTATCAATGAAAAGATTCACACAATGTCAATAAAGCGTTTGAACACACCCACCGTTCAGAATTTCCAGCTTGTCCACAAGCTTTCAAAATAGAAGCGAAACCTTCCAAACTGAGCAGGCGACATGAAAACCATGGTGGTTGGGGTTGTCACATCGAGATGAATCCATAGAGTACACCATCAGCTTGATGATGGAAATCCTTTTGAAAGAATGATTACCTCAAGCATATCAAATCCATCTATAACTAATAGCAACCCCAAAAAAGATGTCGAGTTTAGTGTTTCCAGGATGGTACTTCGATGATGTTTACCCAAAGAATCACCAGATTTCGCACTGTTCAGCATCTATGACTGGGGGTTGCTATATCGCCATCGCTCCCCTGCGAAGGCCTGTTAATTGCCACACCCTTCACCAACGTCGTCACCTGCACCAGCGCCATCGATGGATGCAGTGATCGCTGGGAAATGGCCATGCACTTCTTGGGACGCATGTGCCGCGGCGACATAACGACGGTAGGTGCCTGAAGTACACCAGAAGGGGTGTCATCAAATGTGGTACTTGGTGACCTGCGGCAACAATGTTGACATATGTTGACCATCAAGATCAATCCACCCCCAAATGGGTTTGTCTGAAACTAGGGCACCCCAAAGTTTGATGGTTGAGCATTGTAGCATACCATAGTATACTCATGTATACTCCATTTTCAGGTATGAAACCCCAGATGGTCTCAAAAGGATTCTGGGAAATCCCAGCCGCTCTGAGGTTATGGATGGGGCTGTTGCCCAATGTCATCACTTTGAGCAGCGTGCTCAGTGCATGTCAAACCGCCCAACGGTGGCATATTGCCTTGGCAGTACAGCAAATGATGCTCGGCGCTGTGCCATGAGACAAGTAACAGGGCATGGACTGGAGGTCTGACTGGCTGGACAAATTGGGTTCAACCAATTGGATGAGAGGTAAACCAACCAAGAATGGTGATCTTGACTAGAAATATATAAAAGAGGATTCTGGCAACGATATCCCCGATAGAATTGGGACTAGGACCACTGAATTAACACCCCAGTGATACCCAGTCCTTCTAGATGCTATTTTTCTTTGCCAAGGAGCTCAACGAGCTCAGTTTTACCCAACGTGATTTGCTACAACAGCAGCTGCACTTCTTGTGAGCAGTCTGGAAGGTGGTGGATGACCCTGGACCTTTTGAGACAGATGAGTTTGAAGCGAGTGACGGCGAGTTCTCTCAGCCACAACAGTGCTATCGCAGCATGTGAGCAGGCATTGAAGTGGGATCTGAAACTTGGACATCAAACGAGCTGAAGTAGTACCCAGCAAAAGGGGTTGCTTTGGATGACCCTCGGAATGGCTGGGAAATCCAGATTTTGGATGGGACAATTCACCGATAGATGATTGCCAATGAGAAGAATTAAAGGTCTTGGCCTATCCATCATTCATCTCCCTGGACCCCCTTGCGTTTTTGTCGATGGAATGGATCCTGCTAACAGTTACAGATCGGAAAGACTCTCTTCTAAAAAGTGATCAGTTCCCAGTGTCAAATGATGTTTCCCATGAATTTCGCCAGGCCCATCCATCACACCATGGCCAGGACCCTGGTGCTGTTGGAAGGCCTGGAGCAGTCCGGACTCGGGGCCGATGCCCTGAGTTACAGCAGCGCTGTGTGCGCTTGCCAGGGCCCTGCCGTGGCCGTGGCCTTGTTGAGCCGATTGGACCTGGCGTGGCCGGCGTGGCTGAAAAAGAGAGCAACCCAGGGGGATCATGGATGGTTTTGGGATGGCGAGTTGTTGGATAGATTTTGGGCCAAGTATGTAAATTTATGGTGGTTGAAGGCGAAGGATACTGCGGTGTTCTGGTGAATTTCGCCGATGGAAAATGGACAAGCAGCCCTGTTTTTGATCGGGAAAATCCATATCCCTTTGGTCTTAACTTTCAAAAGAAGAGAAAATCAGCCCAGTTCGTAGCTGGCAAGGATCTGTTTGGATAGCTGATAAGGGTATTCACAAGTTACTGCAGATCCAGCCTGAGCACATCTAGGTCTTTTGGCCCACAGAGAGTGAGCAGTTGGAAGATGTTCATCAACTTTGTTGGGTGGTTGTATCAATTTGATTGACATCATATGCGTTTCCATCATTTTCCAACCCATGTTTTCTCCATCTTTGAGGTTGATGATCCCCCACTGATCCACATCTTTTTTGGGAGGCCATGGACGCCTGCGCGAAAAGTGGTAACTTTGCCCAAGCGGCGGAGCTCTTCGCCACGATGCAGGACGCTGATTGCTGGGTGCTGGTATCCTATATGGTTAATTTGTATATCTCCGCTGGTTGGATATAGTGCTTATATCATCTTATATATAGAAACGCTGCTATCTCTAGAAACGGGATGATGATCCAGATTGATAAATATCTCACTGTTTTTGATGGGAGGTGAAACCACCAGATGGTGATGGAAAGATTGCAGGGTTTAGTACTCAAAATGACCAGCCATGAGGCATTCCTCAAGCCATTGACTTCTGCTCGGTATTCCCAGCTGCCTTCTGCTTGAGCAAACGGCGGTGAAAATCGTCGGCAAAAGAAAGGACGATGGGATCATGATTTGATTCAAGTTGTCAACAAGCTTTGGCCATTCCTAGTTCTAGTTCCGTTGATTCGTACAGCTTCAAGTGATGGTTCTGCCTCAGCGGTCAACTGCAGGACCAGCAGATGGTCACCATGGAAAGTGTGACATCTTTAGTACGGGCTTCTAGCCGAGCAAAGAGACCTTGGCAGGCGAGGCTGCAGGCCTTCGCTTGAATCCTCAATTTTGGATGTGTGGTAGTTAAATCCTCATGTTCGATACTTAAATCATCTCAGATCCTCATGTTTGACAGTTTGAATCCCTTATATCCCCAAGGTTGGTGATGTTTTACCCCCATGGTTCATATGTTTTCATATGTTTCCATATCTTTTCATGTTGGAACTCCCACCGTCTTCCACCAGGGCGTCCCCCTGTACCCCTCCACCACCAGGAGTCCGAAGAACTGCTCAGCAAGGCGCAGCACTCGGTGGCCTCGCTGCCGGGCGCGGATCTGCGGCTGCTGAACTGCGTGGTGGAAGCCTGTGCGAAGGCCTTGCCCGGTGGAGATAGCCAACTGGTTGATCCATTGCGAGAAAAATGGTTGAAAATGTTGATTTTTTAACTTTCCAATAATGGTTTTTTATAATGATATGAATACTGGGAGGATTCATGATCATTATAATGAGCATTCAAAAATGGAGAAGAACTATGAAACAGTAATAGTGGTTAATAATGGCTGAAATTATTGCTGTGATCAGTATAATAATGTCCATGATAAGGTTGATATTGATTGATATAGACATGTAAAGAGACCTATTTTTAGTGTGAGTCTGAGTCTAAAAGGTATAATGTGAAAAGCTGGAACCATAAACCTGCAGTTTTTGAGGGTGTACAATGTCAAATGTTTGGTGATAGTGGGGATGGTCTATGGAATTGGGTTTGCCATGTGAGCAACTTTACAGTAACCCTCCCAAGAAAAGGATGGAAAAGTGATTGGTCGATACTGATTGCTGTTGATTTATCACTATGTTATTTTAATTTATCTTAGGTTTAGTGTGGAAGTGACTTTTTGGATCGTTTTTGGGGGGCTATAGTGTACGTAGGTATGTATGTATAGATAGAGAGAGAGGGAGAGACTGGTATGTATAAACCAACTGGTACTTTTTGAATGCAAGAACAGCTACCCAGCCATGGAATGGGCTGATTTTCACATCATTGGGATCCTTGGATTTCCACGTGTCAAACTGAGATGGTTTTCATGGTTTTTTTCCCCATCTTTTGGGGGTGTGGAACATGACTTCTTCATCGTTTTTGGTGGCGTTCACCAGTTGTGGGGGCTGAAATATCACACCAAATGGCGGTTAAATGGTGGTGAAATGGTGGTGCGGTGATGAACTTCAATATTAGATGAGACACGTACGGCGTGTACGGTACTGAACCTTGGAAGGTGTGGGAGAATGGATTGGATATCTTGCTTTTCCAATTCCATTGTGGGACAGATTCCCAGGCACTTGTTCTCGTTTAGGGGGACTTCGTGTCAGACTCCTCCGAAGTATACTTCATCATATTTCTATGGAGAGGTATGGATACATCCCACAAATTTCTTGAATTCATAGGTTTGGAATGGTATGGATATATCCCACATAGCGGACACGGCGATAGATGGTCTATTCAGAAGCCACATTGAAATTCCGTGGAAGTTTGAGAGGCCAACGCCGTCAATCGTTGCATTTTTTGGTATCCTGGCGATATGATGTCTCTGGATGGTTGAAATCCCGGAAGGGGAGATCTTTTGAGCATGTTTTTTTTTCTAAAGTTTGTAAAATATCCTAATTGTTGGATGATTTTTGAACGCAACAAATGATGAAATATTGACCAGCAGTTGGGTAAATGATGCCGCTTGCGAGTTCGCTGGGGAAGCCTTGGTTTGGTATCTTACTGGGTTATTGTTTGCCAAATGAAGGAATCTAAGGTCCAAAACTCGGCGGTTTTGCAGGGTATCTGATTTATTGATCTGGTTTGTGTAGACACCCCGCAAAACCGACCATGTCATTAGACAAAATGGGGAGATGTGGCCAGGTTGTTGCAGAGGAATTGGGCAAAAGCAAACCTACATGGTTCCACAGCAAGAACTCACCACCGCGAAGTCGAATATCCCATGTATTTCTGGATGACGAAAATCCCGTCCCGTACGGATTTACGTCACGTGACGGAATTATGATGCTTGGGATCATTTCGGGAACCATCCCTGAGTGAAATCATATCACAAGCATTTATTTGTTGAGACGAATTGAGAAAAAAAACGGTTTGCCCAATTATTGTTGCAGAATATCCCCATGTGTGGTTATCAGCATATTGAAACCATATTACAATCATAGTGTACCATCCCGTTCTATTGATAACCCTTCAGCCAAGGCTTGATGAGATGAAATCCAGAACGTTGGCGCCCAACGTGATCAGCTTTACCAGCGCCTTGAGTGGTTGTATCTTGGGACAATCATGGGAGAATCGTGGGCAAATGATGATTTCACTCACTGTTTCAGGAGTTTTGCCACAGAGAAATTGAAGAAAATTCTTGAAAAAAATCCTTGGTATTCAAGATGGCTTAAAGATGTTTCAGGTTTCCATGATATATTCCTCTACTAGTTTTCATGTAGATGGAATTCTAAGGCACAGCTATATTGGTTTGCTGTAATTCTTGATGATGCTGCGTGGCCCGTTATTGATAAATCATGGTGGTTGAAACAGCCGGGACGGCACAGGATGAAAACCATTTCACAGACCTGTTCCGAGAACTCATGAGGAACATTCTTTCATAACATCTAAGGGGCTGAGCCTAGCTTGTTTGATGTCTTTGGATGTGTTTGGTGCATTTGTCGATGCGCTTGCTTGCTGGAATACTTGAGCATCTTTGCTGTATCAGCATGCAGATGGTGAGCAATCTTTCATAACATCTAAGGGGCTGAGCCTAGCTTGTTTGATGTGTTTGGTGCATTTGTCGATGCGCTTCCTTGCTGGAATACTTGAGCATCTTTGCTGTATCAGCATGCAGATGGTGAGCATGACCCTGGTTGCAAATGCAAGGACGGCACATGATGAAAACCCATTTCACAGACCTGTTCCGAGAACTCTTGAGGAACATTCTTTCATAACATCTAAGGGGCTGAGCCTAGCTTGTTTGATGTCTTTGGATGTGTTTGGTGTATTTGTCGATGCGCTTGCTTGCTGGAATACTTGAGCAGCTTTGCGTATCGGCATGCAGATGGTGAGCATGACCCTGGTTGCAACAGCAAGGACGGCACATGATGAAAACCATTTCACAGACCTGTTCCGAGAACTCATGAGGAACATTATTTCATAACATCTAAGGGGCTGAGCCTAGCTTGTTTGATGTGTGTGGTGCATTTGTCGATGCACTTGCTTGCTGGAATACTTGAGCANTGAGGAACATTATTTCATAACATCTAAGGGGCTGAGCCTAGCTTGTTTGATGTGTGTGGTGCATTTGTCGATGCACTTGCTTGCTGGAATACTTGAGCATCTTTACTATCTTTACTGTATCGGCATGCAGATGGTGAGCATGAATGCAGATGGTGAGCATGACCCTGGTTGCAGCAGCAAGGACGGCACATGATGAAAACCATTTCACAGACCTGTTCCGAGAACTCTTGAGGAACATTATTTCATAACATCTAAGGGGCTGAGCCTAGNGCAGCAGCAAGGACGGCACATGATGAAAACCATTTCACAGACCTGTTCCGAGAACTCTTGAGGAACATTATTTCATAACATCTAAGGGGCTGAGCCTAGCTTTTTTGATGTCTTTGGATGTGTTTGGTGCATTTGTCGTTGCGCTTGCTTGCTGGAATATGTGAGAATGTTTTTTTGCGTGCAGTTTGTGAGAATGATGGAGAGAGAAGGATAAATATGTTATATAGTATATATGCTTTGTTTATCGTTATTAGGGGGTACCATATACATGTATAGAAGACTACTTGCTGCGGTAGGTTTTTCAATCAATAAGGCAGTGAACCTTTGACAGAGCACCAAGGCAAAGGGCCCGGCAGCAGGTGCGACCGGTTTAACCTCTGAGGTCGATGTAAATCATGGGGAAGATGGGAAATTCATGGCAAAAATATACCCTCTGGATCCCTCTGGTTATGACTAACATAGCCATGGAAAACGCCCTATAAATGGAGGTTTTAACGGGAAAATCATCCCAAATTAGCCGTTTTCCATGGCTATCTTAAAAAACCAGAGGGTATATGGGATAATCATGGAATAATAGTGGGACAACTATGGGACTGAATGGGATATCATGGGAATATAACTGGATTTAACGGGATATTGGGTAAGTCTCGCAATTGGCAGAAAATCTGCGCAGATTCTCCAAGGTCTTTGCAATTCAATGACTTGACCGATATCCACCTTGTTCTTGAGGTCGATAAATGACAAAGATCTCCCCAGAAACATTGTGAAGATCTGCTAAATTGAGTGGTCTCCCCAAACCTACCATCCAAAACGATCTGCTGATTTTATTCCTGATGTATCTGTATCCTCTATTTTCTTGGGGGGAACGTGACTTCATCATGGTCGCTGGCAGGGTACACGCCCAGGAGATTTGCAGGCGTGCTTTATTTGGGCGCGGGTGGATTATTTGACAGAGTTTATTGGTACATGGTGTATATGGTATATATGTAAGTGTATATATATATATATATACATATCTATATGTGTTTTATTTATGTATTTATGTTATACTCGTACATATGTATATATATATATTATCAAATATGTATATGTGTTATGTATATATATATATATGTATGTGTGCATATATAATTGTATAATTAGGTAGGCATTAGGTAGGTATTAGGTAGGTATTAGGTAGGTGTGTTCAACTCTGGAGACAAAGACCAAAGTCCCATAATTTTCGATACCTTCTCATGGGCTCCCTCTTCCGCAGGCGTTTGCAAGCCTCGGGCGTGAAGCCAGATGATCGTTTGACACAGGCGGTCCAGCAGGCCCGAGGTAGTTTTGATTCACTTGAACTCAAATGTGCCTTGCTCAATGTGAGGATACCCCAAAGCGATTCTTGATCTGACATTTTCCTAGCAAAAATAGTTGTTAAAAACAAATGGTTTGAGGAATTTGGGGATCCCCAATTCTTTGAGACGTTGGAAGATCTTCCCATTTTCATCTTCCAGGTCTTTGGTGTTGACTCTGTCGACGGGAGTGGATCCGCAAAAAAAGAAAAAGAGCCGTTGCTGGTTGCCGCTGTGCCCTCCGTTGATTGATGATGAATCTGTTGGGGATTATACTAGCCAAGATTCATTGGGAAAAATCACAATCCAATTAGATTGGGGAACACAATCTAGAATGTTCATCAATTTTGGCTGTCCATATTTTCTGGGGATCCAAAGTCCAAACTCCAAACATTTGGATCATTTTGATGTTCATAAAATCGGCTATATCCTCAAAAGCAAACAGTCAACCACTCAAGCTGATTTCAGTCACCGCAGCAAGGCCCAGTGAATTCCTGAGTTGAACGTAGGAAGCAAAGATGGTCAATTAGGGATACCTGCCTCGAAAATAGCAGCGGGAAGTGAGCTTTCAAAGCCCTTTTCGGGGTGTGTGTTCTTGAATTTCCAGGTGCCACAACATCAGTGGCTCTGTGAAATGCTAATATCCAAAAACAACACGAAGGAAGATCACCAACAATGACCAAAATCTGTGACTTGTAACCAAACATGGAAAATCATGAAAAATCCCAGGTAGTTCGCAAATTTCCATGGCGATTTCCCCGATACCCTTGAAACTCGAGGGTCGCCGAGGTGACAAAGCCGAAAATGTCGTCCTACAATGATGTGGTCGCGCGGCTGCCATTTTCAGATCGTGCCGTTTGGAAGGGAAACTGAGGAAAACCATGGAAAAGTCGTGGAAACCCCAAGATTTCACTAGTAAAACTTGTGGAATGTGTAATGTTTATCATATTTTATCATATTTACAAATATATAATATATAATATACATAATATATATATATATGATTATATATATACACATATATTTGACTTGAGCAAATCCGGGGATTCCTCGAGATGAGTTCGATTTGTTGCAGATACGTCTTGTGGTTTTGGAACGAATAAGGAATTGCAGAAGATTGTTTGGCTGTCAAAAACCAATGCGAACGGAAAGTTGAGACTCCAGAGAGGCAATTTCTGATGATAATGTTGAGTGCATTCTTTATTGTTTATTTCTAACCACTAAAGCGCAACCCTATTGCCAAACATGTCATATTCAGTCTAGACCCATGTTGGAAGAGCCATGTTCGCTGCGGAGTATTTGGCTTGCAATTTGGGCTATCCAACAGTGGGAACAGCCCTCAAAATTGCCATTTCAATAGGGGGAAGACCATCATCAACGATGTGATTTACGGAATGACATGACATTCCTCTATTTTGATACAACCCCAAATAGATGTCTACGAGGTCCTGGCAAAGTAGCCTTTGCATATGTGGGATTCGACCTGAGATTTGGTCACCTGTGAACTGGAAAGGATGGCACACGTTCTCGTGGCAGCCAAAAAGACCCAGAAATCGTTAAGTGGATTTGGAGGGATCGACTGTGCACCAGGGTATATCATCCATTTTTCCAGTATCTACAACCATCTGATGGTTGTAGATACTGGAAAAATGGATGATATATCATCACAATCCATTACAAATCAGTTCTTTTTTCCTGATGTTTCCCCAAATTTTGGTGACCCTGTTTGATTTTTCTCTGCGCCGAAGGTCAGAGCTGCTAGTGGAGGCATCTACAAATGCATCCACGGGCCGCGGGTGCGGGACCACAGCCCGGGGACTGGAGATAGCAATGGCTGAAGCAACCAGGAGATTAGAATTTGAAGATGGCGTGATCCACCTCATGGCCCAAGAATTGGAAGGAAAAGAAATCACCAGACTTTGATCGGTTTCCGATGTTCCATTGAAGCAACCCAATTTCAATATCCTGAAAATATCAAAAAAAACACCGCCATTCACCATTTGCCATCACCCTTCACCCGTTCAACGGAGGTCGCCATTCGTGCGGCCCCTTCGGCCACTGCCGCGGTCTTGGACACGATCCATCCCGGCACCTTGATTCGGATCGCAGAGGCCTCGATGAGAATCCGGGAGGATCTCTCAGTTCAAAAGGATCCAAAAAATCCAATGGATAGGAATCCAATGATCCAAAAAAATCAAAAAAAACTATAGATAAAAGGATGATAGGAATGTAGCAATGAAATCCAATGAATCATAGCTAACTATGACTTGACATTTCGGATACGGATTGAATAGGAATGTGTAAACCGAAGTTTCGTAAAACATCCACCATGACTTCCCAATGGCATTGGGTCAATACCACATTGAGCGAAGTTCAGGGCGCAGAAATGGCATGTTGGCTTCTTGTTTTTTTGTTTGTTCATGTTGGAAGAATCGGAGAACTCAACAAAAGAATGCAATAACATACATATCAAGCACGTGAAACACCTATGTTTAGATCTATGGCTATGTGTATTCACAGATGCACATACATATAAACATCATAGAAACATTGTTGTAATGTTGCATGCTGGGTTCGATAACATTGTTCAAATGTAGTCTTTACTGTATCTAGTTGTGAAGCCCAAAGATGTTTACCCAACGGTGCAGGTGGCTGCTGGATGGGCACGTGTAGATGACGATGAGCTGTGGGCGAGATGGACCGCTCACTCTGCCATCCATTCTCCTGGAAATAGGAAATCTATGCAAATTCACCATAGTTTGCAGGGAAGTAATCCCTAGAGAAATGTCATTTTTTTATGTTGATGTT
Source organism: Symbiodinium sp. clade C Y103 (assembly GCA_003297045.1). Classification (NCBI taxonomy): domain Eukaryota; class Dinophyceae; order Suessiales; family Symbiodiniaceae; genus Cladocopium; species Cladocopium sp. clade C. The sequence goes on along the minus strand of BGPT01000027.1, from coordinate 600,963 downwards.
AGTTGAAGATCATAGAGTCATTGAACTTCTCCAGGCAAGAATCACCCTCCGACAATCCAACATGAAGTGGAAAATCCACCAGTTACATCCATTTCGTTTGATGATTTTCCCAGCTAGAAACTGTTGATGGTGAAATCCCATGAAATTGCAGGGAAGAATCACCTTTATGGTTTTCTCTGTGGAGCTCAGCTGTGGCAGGACCTCCAATTGGCCTCGATGGCCCAAAGGCAGGACGACGACTTTTGTCGCATGCCATGACAAGGGCTGGGGAGCTTTCCCCATAGTGGTCAATCTACCCCACAAATAGTGACAATTTGTGGCAACAAGAGGGCGAACTACCCGTCCCACATTGGCTTGTGACTGAAAGAATGGATGTTGAACCAGTATTCTTTTTTGCCGGTTTTGTTGTTACAGGTATTGTGGTTGTTGCTGTTGTTCTTCCACGGTTTGTGTTTGATGATATGTTCCAATGGGGTCCTGGGGTGATTTTCCTCCAAATGTTCACCAGGTGTTTGTGCCTGCCATGGCAGCTTTCATGCCAAAAGACAGGGGTGTGATGCCGATTTCAAGACTTGCCAGCAAAATCATGTTGGCCAAGAAATGATGTTCAAAACTTGCCAGTAAATCCCCAAATGTGTAAATCTCATGGTTTTCATATTTTTTGCACACACATCTGGGAATTTCTCCATCCGAAGGTGTGACGGAAGATGGTGAGGACTGAACCGGTTCTTCAGGGGTTGTTGATGACATGGAGGTGGCTTTGTCCAAGAATGCCGGGAATAAACTGCCAACTGATTGATGGTGCTGATAGAATGGGATGCAACTGATCCATATTCGATATATTCATGCGATATGATACAACCATATAATTAAGTACAATTTCAATGGGGAAAGGGAGGTCTGGATGTTGGTTTTTCGCGATTGCCTGATGTTGACCATCCCACCCGGGCACCTCTCTGAATACAAAGAGGTGAAAAGATAGACTCCAAAAATCCAATGGAGTTCTCATGTTTATCCTCAATTTTCCGCGTTGATGCCATCGTAGGGGTATACAGCATTTTCAGACAAACCCATGGATTGAGAATGAGTGAACCCCAACTTGACTTGTTGTTTTCCTCCTACCTGTCCGACAAAGTGCAGGATACTGGAGCAGACAAGGCTGGTCGGGATGGGTTAGCTGCAAGCAGGCTAGGTTTCCACTATAGCCACGAAAAGTGAATGAAAAAAAGTGCGATCAAGGAGATGTTTTAAAGGAATAAAATTTGATTGAGAGATTCAGGGGCTTTGAACTTGAAACTGTTTTCCGTGTCTGTGTGTGTGCGTGATTTGTTGGCTCATTTCACGACAGCAACACGATCACCTGTTCCTTTTCATTTCTGCAATTCTGCCTGGATGTGTGGAAGTTTGGGCCATGATGATCCCAAGAAAATCCACGGATTCGGCTTTGGTGCTCCAGAGGTGGTGCCAGAAAAGGCCTTCATCTTGGTGGATGGCTCGCAGGCTCGCCACCCAAGGATTCCAAGCACAGAAATCATGAGGATCCACATGAGACCCGTCGGGGGTTGTGTGAAGTTTTGAGATATTCTGGAGATTTTCGGATGGGGAGATACTACCGGCATCCAGTCCAGGTGGGGTTGAAGACCCAACTCTTAGAGCGTTTGTCGGAGGACGCTGAATTGGAGGCCTGCCCTGGTGATTTGCACGGAAAGACCATGGACAGAAATCTGCTGGAGAAATTGGGCGGAACATATATGGAGAAACCACACAGTATCTGCGGTGCATATTGCCAAAGGCTCTTGCCGCAACTACCTTAGCCCTAGTCATACTGGTACTTCTACGTCTAGATAAATTCCACTTGTAACTGCAAATCGACCACAGTAGATGTAACTCAAGCACACCGGATCTTTGGATTCCAAAGGCATCCATGGTCATCCCATATTGAATCCAGGCGCTCATCGGCTCAGGCGCAGTGGCCTTTCCGAGAAGCCATGGAACTCCGGTGTTTGGAGGTGTGGGTTCAAGGTGACCGGTGGAGGCACAAGTGATGTCAAGGGGATTCAAGGGGGTTTTGAAAGCCATGGGGGTACCTCCAAATCATCCAAGTTATTAGACCATGTAAGTACCGAAACCTATAATTTTGGGGGATCCCCCCATTTTGAGAAACCCCCATATGTTTTGCTGATATATAGTTGGTACATGTTGGTACCTGTATGTGGTGGCTTCATATCCCCCACGAGCTCAACCTAGAGTGGTGAGCGGTTCACCCCATATTCTGACACGGAAGAGCTCAGCTTGATGATATATATATATATATATATGTATATATATATATATACATATACATACCATTACACCCCTGAGTGGTTTTTAAACTTTTGCTCTTGGCTGGTTTTTAAAACACATCCAAGTTGAAAATGTGATAAGTACCCGGTTCTTGGACACAATCACCCATGTGATCCAGCAGTTCATTGCAGTTCTTTACCAAGTTTCCATTTTATCCAGCAATTCTATGCAATTCTGGTGTGTGTGTGTGTGTTTGTATCCATGTGTTGTGGGACAATAGCCAAAAAGGCACCCAAAAGTTCTAGAAAACCACAAGAGATCAAAACATCCCCCCATTTGTCAAAATCAGCTTAAGGGAAGTCCATAATCCTGATCTCAATAAAATTGGTTGAAAACCTTCCAAAATTGCTGAAACATCAGTGCCAGGTGAACCAGGCCGCCCAACGGAAGGAGCCTGGCGCTGCGCAGGCGCTCAGGCGCAGGTGCGAAAAGAGGAGTGAGTTGTCCATGCTTTCACAGGGAAGTACAGGAAATAAGATCACCACCCCTTAAGGCTAGTTTTCACAGGGGGGGACCATGCCAAAATGTAAGATACATTTTTTGGGGACCCCCCCTTAAATGTAAAATTGGTCGCTCAACGTCCCCAAGGGTTGTTTTGGTCGGGAGGGTGTTGAAAATACCTTCAAAATGTAAGCTTACATGTTCAAGGCCCCCCTCAAAAACACCTTGAAAAATGTATCTTGCATTTGGGTATGGTCCCCGGCTGCTAAAGGGTAGTGATGAAATAAGTATGGCTATAGAGTCAAGAAATGTCAAGAATGTGGTACTTATATAGACAAGAATATGGTACTTATGGGTTTCTCCACCTTTCTCCAAGAATATGATGACTTTGAAAATGGCGGTTTTGCCTCCCAAAATGCTTGTGAGGAAATCGTGATTAACCAATGGATTTGGCGGCACCCAATTTCAGATAAACCAAAATTCTTAGATCATACGGGGATGGATATCAGCAGCTATTGGACCATACTATATCATGTTTGTCCATCAGGAGGATGACCATCCATAAAAGCCAGTTATTTTGCTGTGAACCGAATGTTACCAGGATCTTGGACCCAATATTCTCCACTTGATAGGGCCTTTGAGCCTCAAAAAGAAGATTCTTGAGGGGGTTCAATGGACCAGGAGTTTGCAAATTCCGGATTGATTTATGATATCCACGTTGTAGTTGGGATTCCGTTTGGCAAGAAAGGTTTGATATCGAAGTCAGGCGTCACGGGAGTATGTGGGGCTATCATGTAAAGGCTCCCCAAACCATTTGTAAACCGATATTGGCGATCGAAATCTTGGGACCGCGGACAAGGTCATTTGGGGATTTGTCAAAGATTGCAACCTCTCCAGGAACGATAGGGCCCGCGTACAATATCCAGGATCACGATTCGTACTGTGGGATCGCTGTTCAAAAAAATGAGCTCCAAAGTGGCTGTACCCTATGTTGAACTCGTTTTCTACATCCATACTACGGCAGGGACACTGCGAAATTGCCGTTTGGGTTTGTCTGAATATATAATACCCCTAAATCAATTGATTGATCATCATTATCCTTATTAACATGGACATTTGGGGTGTACACTCCATTCTCAGACACACCCATTTGGTTGGTAAAAAAAGAAAAACACATAGCGGATGATGATCCCCAACGACCATTTTTGAGCTGGGTGCTTCAACCAGCTATATGATGTTTGTCCAAAAAAATGGAGGGGGTCCCCCAAAAAAGTCAATGTTCCTTGGGAAAGCCATGGGATAAAATTGGGCTTTCCCCTCATCCTCCCTGGACCATTGAGGTTCGTGGACGCCGCCATGCGATATGTCACTGAGCTGAAAGGAGAAATGTAGGAATGGGACGATGGGATGAATCCGATTCTTGTGGTTTCATATGTTGTTCCATGTTCTTCCCATCCCATCGGGGATGATGATTCAATTCTTAGCAGGAAAAAGCAGGATGAGCCGTTCGTTGTTTGACCGCCATCCGCCGAGGTTGGGACACCGTATCATCGAAGTTATCACGATCCTTCGAGCTCCAAGTGCCCAAAACCAGCTGGTCATAGCAGGGAATGACCTCATGACACCAGTTTCGAAGACATGGCGTAGATGATGAAGACATGGTTTGTTTGATACACATTCCAGAGGTTTTCTCGTTTCTGGAGGCATCGGATTCCAGAAGTTGATCCACCCTGATGGGGTTCGCCGCAGGTACAAACCTGGCAGCCGATTGAAAGACGCTCCGCTGTTTCTGGACCACATGCAGCTGATTCAAAAGGTGGGAACTCTCCGCGGTGGAGTCTATTCATCCTGCAACAAGATGGAGAGACAAAACAGGGGAAGCTTTTGAAAGAATATATAAAAATGCGTGTATATATATATAATATATATATATATATTATATATATACATAAAGCTGGTGGTTTCACACATTTTGTCGTTTGTTCAGCCGTATTTGAGATGACAATCCCAACTGACAGATTTTTTCAGAGGGTTGAAACTGTTGAAACCATGCAGCTATGGGGATGAGAGAGCCTTGCTGCAAAGGTGAGAGCCTTCTGCTTCTGGTAAACTGTCATAGCACTAGCTGAAAATCACCAATTTTATAGGTGAATCATCGATAAGTTGACCATGGCTTCCATCGCTTTGCTAGTCTACTGGAGCTCAACTAAACCTGTCTCCAAACGGAAACAAATTGGCCACCCAGTCTGCTACAGAAAATGATGGGCCCGAAGATTTGACGGACGTGTCTCCGCCGAAAAAATCGCGGGTTTCCCCCGTGGTGTTGGTTGATATTGGGTTCGCATTTCGTCATAGAGTGGGATGAAGCGAAAAATTACAGGGATTATTTCTATCCTTGGGGCATAAAAATCATGGTCTCCTGCAAACAAAACATGTCTTTTAAAAGCGAATCGATCGATTCAGCTTTGGTTTACTATGTTAAATCTGCAAATTTCGGATTGTAAATCATCCAGCTCAGCAAGTCATGCAGAATCCATGGATCGCAAAGAAGCCATCCATCCATCCCTGGTTTCCTCCATGGTCAGGTGGTTGAGGATCTCAAGCAGGATGGCAGGGATACAGGAAACATCTATAGGGATATACAAAATCATATGTAGATATCCTATGATATCCTCGTACATCTACATGGATTATCATAGATTCATGAGTAAAGGAACCCTATATCATCATACATCCACATCTCAAAACCTGTGACTATTCTACTTTATTCATATCTCACCTGCCTTTGGTTTACCAAGCTTCCCAGTGTCCAAATTCCCTGGTGTTTGATGATGAATGGGGATGGATGACCATGGTTTAGTGAGGATTTCTTGAACACTGGGGGATCATTGGGGATCTAATTGGTGTATTTCATTCGTTCTACCAAATTTCTGGGCTGAGGTTTTTGCAAACTGATTCACTGACGTTTGATGCGGATTGCTCTGATCACGGAAACCCCTGTCAACAAACCAGTTTAGTGTACTGATCAACTGAACTGACTGGGCAATGTGGCCTTTCTGCACGGAGAGTTTCCCACCCAGTCCTCATAGATCAAGGGCAATGGGCTACGGGCTACTGGACGCATTGTGGGGTGATCCTTGGGGATCCATGATGTTATGAAGCCCAATCTTGGAAGGTGGATGAGACCCCAAATGGTGGACTCAACGGTTGTGTGCCTACCGTTTTTTTTTTTGGAAAAGGTTTACCATATCAGTTCTTTCCCAAGTGTTACTCTTTCACAATTCTCTCTTGGAGCAACACGCAAATTGTACTGAGGGTCGTAGCCACAAGCGGCGTTCCCAGGTCAAATTTTTAGGCCACATACAAACTGATATCCAAGAATATGCACTCTACAGCGATCCAAAGGAAGCCCAAAGTGGGCAGCTCAAACTCCAGGACTTTGGCTTTTTGTTGATTGCCAACTGCAAACCCGTGTCACCTGGTGGCAGGTTCATAAGCAACCTGGAGATCCCTGAAGAATTGATGACTTTTTTGGTTAAAAGCATGTTTCGCTCCAGGTTGGGCAAAGATGAATCATTCATTGAAGGTTTTTGATATTTGCACAGGTGCCAATTCGAATTCTATGGTTGGTTGATGTTGGGGTATTTCAATGTATTTGATTTGGGCCAGAAAAGCTGCAGTTCGTGGTCTTGAGCAGAGACACCTATGATTCAGTGATTCAGTATCTCATCTATATTTTTGGTAAACTGTTCGCAGTTTAGGCTCAAAACCAAAATCCATGATTTTCTGAACCCACTTCTACAACAGCATTCTGCCACTCAACTATATCCATATTGTGGGAGGTTTCAAAGTTCAAGATCCGCAAACAAATGTCACATTCAAAAAAGAAACGCGTAGATTTATAATGATTTTTTACATTTACATTACTACACAAGTTCATTTGTTGTAAATGTATTTACATATATCATATATATATATATACCTTTATACACTTAGACATCTAGTTTATATTTCCCAAAAAATATCACGGCATGACAAATCGAGGCACTGCCGAAAGACCTTGCCCGTGTCCTTTGAGGCCGAAATTGTCGCCCCAAAAAGTGCTGTTTATTTGTTTCAGATATGGATTTTTGATCCAGTTGGAATTGCAAAAAAAAACATATTTAGGATGTTTTTTTTCAAATCCATATTTCATGGAAATAATCAGCGTCCATTTACTGTCATTTAGCAGCTATATTGGTGGTTGATCTTACAGAAATTTCATTGGGGAAATGTCTGGATGACGTCCATGTGGGAAATGTCATTGGGGAAATCATTCAGATTTTTTGGAGGAATCTGGTCAAATGCAATGGAAATGTCTGGAATCTTAATCTTATTTGATGGTTCTTTATGGTTTTTATTTGTCCCCAATTTTGATGGTGAAATTCCACTAATCACTAATCCCATCCTATCAAAATTCAATCAAGTTCCAATCGCAAGAAATTGTCGGCAAAGTATGATGAGTATTGATGATGTGATCGTTCAAAATCCCTCAGATGTGTTTGTTCCTTTGACATCTTTGTTCATTGGAGGATATGTCTCCTAAGGTGTACCTGGGTTTGTCTTAAATAAGATAACCCCTAAATCCTCTGGTTAATCATCATGTTCCCTACTAACTAGCCATTCTATGGGTATATCCTATTTTCAGACAGACCTATATACTTGGTGCAAGCCGAGCAAGACAATGGCCAGCAGTTGTTGGGCATCATCGATTGCACACTCCACCTCAGATTTGCTTCAGGATTTAGCACTTTCAAGAGGTCGCACCCAGACATCTTCCCGATATGATATCTGAAGACATAGGAAAAAACAAGTATAGAATACATGTGTATACATATAATATATGCAGATAGATATAGATAGAGATACAGACACAAACTCACCCTCTTGATTCTTTCAATGTGCCCCCAGTGGTCGCCTTCATGGGCCTTCACAGCCAGGATCCAGAGGATTGTGAAGCCGGAGATCTCATCTTCTACGAGGCCATTCTTGGGGCCTTAAACGCCATGGAATTCCCTTGGGAAAACGCTGGGAAACCTGGAGAAACCTTGGAAAAACCATGGAAAACCCACCAAAATAGCTGGTGAAGGATGGGAAATGGATGTTGATTACTCCCATGAAGTATGGTTTTTGAATAAGTTTGGCCTATGTTCTTAGTCTTGCCATGGGTTGAAACCAACCAGAACCAGCACTTCAAACTGGATGTGTTTCCCTGATGACTGCCGCACCACCACCAGCCACAACGGCTGACTCAGGGAGGTACCGACAGGGTCTGGGGTGTGAATCCCCGAAACGATGATGATGATGATGATGATGATGATGATGATGATGATGATGATGATGATGATGATGATGAATGCTAAACCCTTCCAAGATCTGGCTCAGTGGATCTGAAAAGTTGATCCTGGCCAGGAGTTGGAATTAGATGGCTCGCCCAGTGGCCGATTTCCACACGTGGAGGTGCGAAGGGGACCAAATTTGGGGCCCGAAATCACCAAGGACTGGGGATGCGATGGCTAACTGATAGGAAAATTGAACTAATTGTGACCCCCCAACATGATTCCGCAGATTTCCATGAATTCTTTGTAATACTACACTCCCACGTTTCGTGTCTTCATTCATCAACCGGGATGTACCCTATCGACCAAATGGATCTCGCTCAGATCTTCATCGGCGGCGACAGTGGCACAGAATCCTTGGGATCCATGCCGTGGTGCGCGGGCGTCCGGCGCGGGATGGTGGGTTGTTCAGCCCATGAAATGGCTATGGCTCAAAATTATGGTACCAAAAACGGTCATTTTTAATGGTAAATTAACATAAACCAAGCAATTATAGGGTTAATAATTTTGAGCCATACCCAAATGGATGGAAACAGAAAAATTGCCCCGTAAAAATGCTGTGATCATCACCAAATTTTTGAGCCATCGCCATATTTTCGCGGTCTTTTGGTGGGGGTGGAGCACTTGAAATGGTAACTAGATAGTGGTGAACCTCTTTATTTAAGATGATGTTTATAGGGGAAATATGTTGGGAATCCTATTTCAGCATTTCTTACAAATTGAAAACCTAGTCATCAGATGGGTATAAAAGCATATAAATGCTATAGGGCGATGGAATGTGATGGACCCATAATTGGCCCGGGTGATCTTTAAGTCGTACCATTGTGGGAGTTGTCTCTATCTCCAATTTTGCCCAAGTGTAGGAATGAAAAACCAAAGCGTAGTTGGAATCATACCACTCACTTGGTTCCTGAACAGACAAATATATTGTGCTAGTATAGGTGGTGCCCCATGCAGCCCAAATCTGTTTGGTTCAAAGTCAAGAGTTGACCTGAAAAAACTATCAAAAACCTCCCATTCTAAGCGTAGGAATGGGAAAGTCCCATCAACAGGGTTCCCCACAGATGCCACCAAGCGAAGTGACGGCCATGAGTAGTTTTCTCTCGAGCAAACGCAGGAACGCGCACAGCCGAACCAAAGAGATGGATGGAGTGCAAGTTTTTGAAGATTTCAGGAGCTGTGGGGCTGGAATTGTACCAAACATGAAGGGTCTTTCCCAGTAATTACTTGTAGAAAATGTGGAGTTTGCTGGATGTTGCCAATGGAAAATGTGGCTTTGCAAACCAAGAATCTGTGTTTGCAAAAATGCTCCAGTCTACCAACCAAGAATGGTGGTTTTGCCACCAAAATGGGCAAAAGAATGGAAATTGGATGGTGGTTTTCAAATGTTTCTGACTTAGCATCCCTAGTTGTGATGATGATGTCAACTCAAAGTGGGAAGGGTTGGTGATCACCATATGTTGCCAAGCAGCATGGGGCACCTTGTTCATCACAAAATCTCCAGGATTGCGAAGGAGAATGGCAAAAGCTTTCGTCACTTGACAGAAAAGATGCTTCCACCATTTTTGCTGGTACTCAAAAAAAATGCGGGGAATGGGAGTGTGATTAACATTCATTACCTTTGGTAATCAGCTCCATGCCTAGCTGGAAAATACACCAGCTAGAGTTCGATGATTCTCCCAGCTGTAAACCTCCATGTAGCTCGGTGATTTTCCAGCTGGCCACGTTTGATTACTGGAGGGTATCTCCCATTATATCCCGACACAAATCCATTTTATATTCCCACTGTCCCACTATATTTTGGTTCAAATTAAGTCCAGTGAAGGCCCATCAATTCCCATCAAATCCCCATTTTGTCCACTTGTTCCCCATAAAATCACCATGTTTTCCCATAAAATCACCGTGTTTCCAACTCCCCCAATCTTTTTTGCTTCAACCCGGTGTCACAACGGCCATTTTTTTTCCAGCCATTTCCAGCCCAGGTGTGCACTGCCATTCCATCCAGACCTGGCTCTTGTCCGAGGAGATGCACGCCTGGGTATGGTTCTGGTGATATTTCATAGATATGATGGTAATATGGTGATATGTGAATTTGTTCCATGATGATCCATCAAATGGTGATATATGGTTCGTTGCTGATGATAATATAGATCATATATGATAGATTTGATATGTATATATAATTAATTAATGGGTAGTATTTGAAAATCATGGAATAAATCATGGATGATTAATGCATGATAATGGATAATGGGATGGTTTGACAAAATTATAGTTTGATATTTCATGGAATGAATCATGGATAGTTGATTGAGAATATTGGATGATAAGTTAATTGATACTATTGGATGGTTGATGATAAGAAAAATAGATAGGAATAGATAATGATATATAATAGTAATAATATATAGTAACAAAGGGATATCAACAATGGATATCAACAATGGATAAAAATGTATAACAATGGATTCCAATGGATAATAATGGATTATAATAGATCATGGGATGGTTTGATATTGATGGTTTTGATATTTATTTCATGATAATAAATAATATAATGCCATATAATTCCTGTATTGGTTGTTTTTTCTTGAGGCCTTAAACAGGTGACCTGTTTCTGTTTCTTCCAAAACCCTGAAGTTCGGCCTTGCTTGGTCTCCACCAGGTGAGTTGATGGCCCCCGACCCACACATTAGGGGGGTGTTGCATGGCGGGATGGGATGAGTCCAGAACAGATGGTCAGGGATATTTCAGGTAACATATGGTGACATATGCTGACATATGGTAACATATTATATCATTTTATATCATATTATATTAGATTATATCATATTATATCATATTATGGCATGTCCACACAGCTTCATAATCAGTGAAGCCGCAACACGCGCGCCACCGCTGCCACTTGTGGCCACCAGTTCCCACAGCAAACGTCGCTGGTTTGGTTTCAATGACGGAGTCATCGCCCGTCATTCCGTCCCTTGGAATGTGTCCGCTGGATGGTGCATGATGTGGCAATGTGTAGGATGTTTTCTTTGTTGGAAAGGATGGTCCTTCTACCTCTGTAATGTGGGTAAAACAATAATAAACCACCCATTTTGGAATGGTTTATACCACCTATTTATAGTGATTTGGGGGATGGTTTATTCTTGTTTTACCCACATTACTGCGTTTGTCCTATTTTCCGAGCTATCTGGGATGATGATCAAACTTGCGTTGCAGTTTCTGGGATGGGCGGCTCAAACGTCAACAATGTTTGATGTTTGATACATATATAGTATGTGGTTGATGGTCCTTGTCACAATTGATGTTTGACAAAATCAAGGAACTCTGATACATAGTTATGGGGCGGTTTCTCGCAACTTCTGGCGAATTCTTCATGCGAAAGGTGCGATGAACGAATCCCCAGATGGGATCTTCACCGACCCCAAGGGCTGGACGTGTTGGATACTGAGTGATGAAGGTATTGACAATAATGCCTACGTTTGACTTCAAGTGGTTTGTCGGTTTGCCCTGAGATTAGATGCGGCAGGATTACACTCTTGATGGAAGGAGCCTTGCACCATCCCAGTACAAAATGACAAGGACCAAACCCCAAATGAATATTGTTATGATATGCTATATTTATATTCCATTCATATCCATAAATGATATTCAAAGATGTGCAAATTGCTTTTGTTTTCGTTTTAAGTGACCATAGCGGTGTCCCATGTTGGCTCCACAGCTTGGCAGGTGCGTCGCGCCAAAGATGTGCCGCGCGCTGTTGGCTTCCACCACGCCGCTTGTGGCTTTTGGTGCGCACCAAAAGTGGGCGCGATTTTGATATATGGGGATGGGTCAAAACCTATGAATTTATCCATTTTAATGGGATGATATGGGATGAAACATCCATAAATCCCAGCTATGACTTGGGGTGAACAGAAGGTACTCTGACGTAGTCGTGATGTACCCTCTGGTTATTGGTTACATAGCGAACTGGAAGCCATGGCCCATAGAAATAGATGGTAGAAATGATGATTTAGCTGTTGGAAATGGTGATTTTCCAGTTCGCTATGTCAAATGACTAGAGGGTAATTGGGATTTCATGGAAAGTGATATGATGTGATGGAATATAGATAAATGGGGAATAATGGGGTACTGGGATGGAATGGGGATACAATGTGATATGATATATGTGATGTGATGCGATATCAAATATGATATGTACACATATAGCCAACGCTGATAGTTCATGATAGTTGGGGATGATAGTTGGGGATTCGATGATAGTTGGGCATATATGATGGTAAGTAATGAGCCAGTTTCATGGAAAGAAAAAGTGCGATATGTTCCGTGGGAAAATGATCATGGTCTAGTGGAACTGGGGGCACCTCATGTTCAAACACACCCATGAGATACATGTGAATCAGAACCATACATTGGTTGAATTACTCTCCTGCAAACCAACATAGATTAGATATAGAAAAGCCTGGATTTGTACATCATTTTCCGAGGGAAACAGTTGGGTATTGGTAGTGGTTCAACTGTTGCCTGGTTATCAAATAGTAGGATGAAACCATCACTAAGATTGGATTTAACCACAAAACGTGAGGATATTTAATGATTGATAAATTATTGGTTGGCTATGAACTAGTGGGTTATGCGACCTGGTTTCGTGGGGATCGTTGCAACAGGAATACCTATTAACCAAGAAGCATTTGGGCAAATTATAGATCATTTGCAACCTCACCAAAAATGATGCGTAGTAGTAAGGGGAATGATCCCCATAATGAGCCTAAATCGGGTTAATAAGCTCTGAATACCAGCAAGTTTTTGTGGGAAGACAAGGGGATTGCAGGATTTTGACCATAAAGTTGGACAAGTTACAAATCTCCCAGGCGACTTTCGAGGTTTGGTATCACTTGGTATAGACCCAGCTGAGACCATCTAAGAGAAATCGCCATGAATGACCATCGAAATCCTGGAGTAAATCATCTACAAATTGACCATTGACCATGGCGAAGTGTTGAAACCAGAGCTTTGCAATGATTTTGTCATGGCCACCCATGAACCTCAATATTTCTATTTCCTCGCCACAATTCTAGTGGCGTCTCCATGCTGAGGCTAGTCTTGATGTGTGTGGCTTTAGGATGGCTTGGACTCTGGGACTGGGTTGCGAAGCGTTTGTTGCCGCCAGTACCAGTCACAGAATCATAGAAGGGGCATTGCCAGAATGGCATGATGGGAAAATCGGCAATTTATTGGTAAAAACATATGAAAACCAATGGTTTCCTTTAAGATTTCCCATCGAACCAACCCGAAGAATCATTGCCCCAAAGGGAAACTCTTCGCGTTCGATCCAGATTCGATGGGCACCAGCTGCTACTCATCCAAAATTGCTACAGTACGTTTGGGACATCTGGACATACATGGGTTTGTTTGAGAATCGGGTCCCGCAAAATCCAATGGTTTTTAATGACTGGGTCCCCATGCTCGTGCCCCATTTCAAGACAGATTCATATCTTTTTCGCAAAGCTAAGGCATATTCTGTTGAGCACTTGCTGTGAATGATGGTGATCAACCATCCTTGACTTCGCAAATGTTCCATCATTGTTGAACTCCTGCATAACTCCAGGATTGTAGTAGATTACATCCGCCACTTTTTGGTCAATGTCAACATCATTGTTCGGCAGAGCTTAACCTGTCCATGTTTTGTCGATTACTACCAAATAGAAGCAAAAAACGGACCACTACATGTCTTGTTGACATATGCTGCTGATACCCAAGAGAATCGTTATTACATGTTGATCATCATCTCACCTGTCTTCAGCAACTGACGCCGCCTTGACGGCCGGCTCAGGACACAACAGAATTCTTGTCCAGCCCAATGAGCGTCGTTTGGGCGAAGGAGGGGTTCGTGAATGAATGGATTCAATATAGAATCTACAGGAAACCATGGTTTTACAGGCAAACACATGTTGGTTTTCATGGTTTGCTGTAGATTTCCCCGAAACCCTAGGAGTGAAAACTGCGGCTTTCTTCGACCAGATGTGGGGTCAAACATGTTTCACCATCTTTGACCTGAGTGTGGGTGGAAAGTGGAAATGCGAGACCCTTTTTTTGGAATGGCAAATGCTTGTCAGGTTGATATACATTACAGATCATTGCATAAAATTGACCTTCCATTTTGCTGGGTATCCAATTTTCACCCAGCCCCCTATTGGAAAATGAGGCGCCTATAGCCTACCTTGGATAGCGATAGATTTGGGGGTCAACGATCTACAAGTCACCAAACAGTCCCAAAGTTGGTTCAAGGAAAAGTTGACAAGGAAACTTCCATATCTGGCTGGCCCAGCAAGTCCTGCAGGACGTCCCAGATGTACAATGTGCCTTTGCTGAAGAACAACGGCCACTGTTGTCGATGGGTTTCAGAAGATGTGGAGATGTGTCACCATTTTGGGTTTTGCATCCCGAAGTATTGGTCTTTCTTTCTGGTCAATTTGTCCCTGCGTCCAGGGACAAGCTGTGAGGCTTGGATTGACCAATGAGAGACCCATGACTTCGATGGTGCCAGCACCACCACCAATAGTAGCCGGCAAGAAAAATGGGAGACAAGCCATCAGAAATCGGGATACATCCAATAAAGAAAGCTGATCAAATCACCAGAAAGCAGCAGTTTCATCCAGAACAGGTGTTCTGCAAGAAAGCTCCCATATCTGGCTCGTAAATCCAAGATGTCCAATACTTTTCGATTGAATCAATCCATGAAATGTCAGATTTGTTGGCCAAATCCACAATTTGGACCGTTAGAATTTGACCCTTGCTGATCATTGCTGGTTGAAAAGATGAAAAAAAATCGGCAAGTTGTTTACCACTTATTTCGTTAGCATTCTACGTTTTTGATGTAGCGGTTGCTATGAATCTTCCATCATTTTCCATCAGTTCCCAGCCCACCCAGACGAAACTCGGCTTCCCGGTCAGGTCTGGGAGGTCGTGTCAACAGACCCATTGCTGCGCCCAGATGCACGACCGCTGTTTCCAGTTCCTCGGGTTCTTCAGAACTCACATGTGTCTGAGACAATGATGCCATGATGCCCAATAATTGGAAGGTTTGGGAAAAATCAAATTGGAAACTGAAACTGAAAGAGTGGTGGCAATCTTCCGAGAGGTATGTATGTCGAGATGGGATGCAGATGGATGAAGCTTTGCATATTATATATATACATATACATATACACATATAATTACAGCATACAGAGATGTTGGAGCATCCGGGAAAGCACTGAGGGGAATCCAACAAGGATCATGGCCATCAATCAGCTCCTGAGGCAATTCGGTGAATCCAGTTTCTGCCGGCCAAGTTGTTCCCCTCGAAAAGGCCCCCCCGCTGGAAAGGAAAACACCGTATTTTTGGGAAGCGTTGGGTGCTTCTTCTTGTTCTTGTTCTTGTTCTTGTTCTTGTTGTTGTTGTTGTTGTTGTTGTTGTTGTTGTTGTTGTTGTTGTTGTTGTTGTGAAATATGAACAGTATCAGATTGTTCTTTTTGGCGTATCTGAAAAGCCTCTGACAGCATGGTCTTAGCCCCCCACATTTCACAAGAAACACTTTGAAGCACATTGAAATACCCGGAAGAAAGTCAGTTTGGGATGGTTTGCAATGGTTTGGGATGGTTTTGATTCCAGAATGTCCATCCCAAACCATATCAAACCATGCCAAACCATCTCATTCAACGCAGCTATGAGATCGGTCCCATCCAACGCACAGGTTGGAGTTGCCACGAGCCCTTTGCACATCCTTTGGCAAAGGCGCGACATACAGAAGAGTGGCCCGATGTGGTGGCCGTGTGTTCGGCCGGTATGGTGCTGGTTGAAAGAGCCCCTTGGCCGAGGTTTTCCCGCTTGGAAAGCCATAGGGACCTCGTCGGAAAAATTGACCACGTTTTTTGGGAGATGTTGTATCGCTAAGAAATTTGGAAAAGCTCAAAAATGGTCAATTTTGGGTGCAGTTTGCTGTGATGGACGGCGCTCCACTGGTCATCTCAAACACAAGACCATTCTCAAATGGCTCGCTGAGCATGGATCCGGGTCCGGGCGGGTCCAGGGGCCAAACAAAATCCACCATGTGATTCATCTACCATGACTCCCATGAATTTCAAAACCTTGCTCCCTCAACTCTTGGGATTCCCAAATCTTCAGCTTCCAAGCCTTGTTCAAACTAGAGTCACGACGGCAAAGGAAGCCTTTCAGCAGAAGTACAATGCGACGTGCGACCAGTACTGCGAGAAAGGTGCTGGCCCTTCCGTCCGCAACTTGTCATTAGACGACCGTCTCAGCCTCCCAAAATTCCGCCGAAAGTCATGACAGCGGATCAACCCCAACTTTTGGTGGGTCAAAACCATAGAGATGTTCAATGAAAACACCCAGAAATTGAAGTCACCATAATTCACCATAGATGTTTGTAGAATTTTATAGATTTTTCATGATTTTCCACTTCTTTGAAGGATGATCCAACCAAAGAAGAGCGGAGGCAGCTGCTACCAGTCACCCGTTGTGATCCCAGGAACTTTGATGTTTGGACTTCAAGGTAGAGGCAATTCGGTGGAGTCTGGGGGGATTGTACTAGTTTCTGGCAGTCGTGGATATGGATACATACAGTATGTGTGTATGCACATATATATATATACTTAATATATATATATTAAGTATATATATAATGTATTGTGATATATATATATATAATGTATTGTGATATATATATATATACATATATTTGATATGGATACACATAAGATATTACATAATTAGTTCATTGATCAACCAAACACAGATCTACGTATGCATAGCCACCATTGTTCATTCTATCTCCATGGTATCCCCCACGTGGTCCCATCTCCCTGTGGATCTCCAGGCAATGGAGCCTATCAAAGTTGCCCTGGCGATAAACCAGGCGATGTGGGGCATGAGAAGATGTCGTACAGATGGATCATATTGATGAAAATTGATGAATAAGCAATAGATGTTTTGTTGTTTTTAGTGAACTATCTGTCATTGATTTGCATGATGATTGTTTATTAATGTTTATTTGAGATAGTGTGATTGATCTGGAAGTATCAATCCATGATGATTTTTACCTTATGACTTATGATTGTAGGTAGTCATTGCAGGTGAAGTCAATGAAGCGACTGGTCGGTATGAAAACCAGCTGCCAATGAGGTCGTGATTAGATGACTGATCATGAGGGTGACAGTCAACAAGGAGAAGTCATCGAACAAAAAAAGTGTGTCTCAAAATGGGGTATACCCTCTGGTAAACTAACATAGCATGGGAAATCACCATTTTTAATGGGAAAATCCACTATTTCAATGGCCATTTTCAATAGCTATGTTAGTTTACCAGAGGGTATACCCCAAAACTGGCCTTTTCACTTGGTTTGTGGGCCCCTATCCCCAGTTCTGGGGAACATGATGATCAGTGGATGGAGTGGGGTACCCTATTTTGGGACAGACCCATACGGTTGAGCTTGCATGGTACTCTATGTAAAAAACCAAACGCCCACAAGAGTCATGAGCGCCCACATGCTGAAACCGCTTGTTTGGCTGCTGAGCTCATGGATTCGACTCAAACGAAAGAAATGAGGCGCGAGCTAGGAACAGGTTTGGCCACAGGAAATCTGTAGGAAAATGAGTTTGGGCCCAACAAAGCTGCGTCTTCCTGCCGGGGGCAACCTCCTTTAAAACTTAGATCCCAGAATTGGTTCACTCACTGGAAAAAATAAAGCGAAAACACTATCGTTGAGGGGTATAAAGGCATGTAAAAACCCATGGTTTCCAGCACTTTCCCAGCAATTCCCAACAAAATCCATCCATCGTGATGTCCTTCGAACGCCACCTGCTCTATCGGGTGCCAGGTAAAGATCAGGGTGCCCTGTGCGAGTGCAGCTTCCCAGACCGCCTGGACCCTGGGGATGGCAGCAATGGGGTTGTCTGAAAATAGGCGACCCATGGCTACCCAAGAATCCCATGGTTTATCCCAACATATGGTGGTTTCCTAAGTCATGGAGGTACCCAAAAATGGATGGTTTATAATGGAAAATCCGACAAAAAAATAGATGATTTGGGGGTAGCCCCATTTTAGGAAACCTCCATATCCCAACAATATACTATACTGGGGCATACCCAATTTGTTCATACCTTTTCTATATCATTGTCTCGTGTGACCATGAAACGATCCATTTTGGGTATACCTGATTTTCAGACAACCCAAATGTGATGGAAACCTGATACAAACATATTCAAAGGGATATGGGTCAAATTTCAAGGCGCTGAAAATCATAGATTTTGGTCAAATTTGTCAACGAACCACCGTTTGAGTGTCCAGTTTTTTTCCATAGATGCAGAGGTGTCCAGAAATACTCGCAGCACGTATGCTACGCCCCACAGGTACTTATACACTTTCATACGGGTTTTCAGGTTTTTTGATGGTTTCTTCAGGGTTCATTTAGGGTTTCCTCAGGGTTAATTTAGGTTTTTCCTAGGGGATTCAAGGTTTCTTTTAAGGGTGTGTGTAAAAAGTGCCGAAAACCAATATTCCAAAAACCTGAATCCCCGCAGAAGGTCATCAAATTATAACATCCCAACATAGTGGAAGGCTACAAAGTACTCTAGTGGTCACCAATTGGAGGCTTGCGACAATCATCCCGAAAGAGTTTGCATAGCGCAACTGCTGACCACAGAAATAGAAGGTATCAGGACTGGGGCGCCACACCTAGGCCTTTAGCCATCGCCACGGAGTTATGCGTTGAGGTGGAACCGGTGATGGGTCTGGAAGTTGGATGGTGAAGTGGGGATGTTGGCAAAAGCGGGGGACGGCAATGATCCCAAACCCAATTTGTTTGTTTTGTAAATCTCATCTTTGGATGATATCCACATTCTATCCATTCTTCGGGTGCCCCAAGTTGTCCAGAAATTCAAGATTCAAGACAGAGGAAAATCCCGCCAAATGATATGGGTGTGGCTGGAAGTCAGCAGTACTGAGGTTCCTTTGTGCCCACTGCCCTCTTCAAGATTGTCCAAGAAGATTGAAACATCCCTTCCAAATGTTCACAGATCTGTGGATGTCCTCTTCAAAATTGTCCCACAATGGTTTTATTCAAACATTCAAATGGATTAATCCCTTCCCTTCACCCTAATAGTAAACACCCCCCAGAAATACCATGATTTAGTGAGGGATTTACACATATTTGGGACCAGTCAGGGGGTGTTTTTCATATTTTGGATGGGATTACAATGGTACCACCCTGGCCCCATCCCATGTTACCTTCCCGATTTTGCTTCTCCTTTAGGTCACAGAAGACCTGAGGCTGCTTGCGCAGTGACTCCAGCATTGTTTGACGAATTCGAGGCAGTGAAGGTTTCAACGTCAGATCAGACTTTTAAGGGCACCAAAAGCAGAAAGATGAAATGAGTTTCAACCGCGATCCTCAGTACCCTCCAGTGAACCAACATAGCTATTGAAAATGGCCATTTATAGTGGATTTCCCATTGAAAATGGTGATTTTCCATAGCTATCTTAGTTTACCAGAGGGTATGCATGCACTTACTATCCGCATAAACATACACGAATATGTGTGTACAAACATGAATATGTGTCCATGCCGTTGAATCCAGAAGCACAATGTCGCAGTTGAAATGATGAGTCCATCGGTCACCACGGGTTTTCCACCTGCCTTTGGTTGTTGACACCAGGTCCCCAACTTGCGTTGGGGAAAACCATACTGCATCTTCAATATCTGCTGGTGGATCTCCCATGTTTGTTGTCATTTTCTGAAAGTTAGTTTTTAAAAACTCGACGAAGGGAACATCTGGAGGAATTATCAGTGAATTTGGAAGATGTAGAGGTGCAACAACCAGCCAGTTCCTTGTGGATTCTGCAAAACAATACAATCCATTGAATCCCTAGTTTGGTTGATTCACCATTTCTGAGGCTTTAAGCACCATTTCTGCTGGTTAAATCGCCATTTTGTTACCATATTCCCAAAGTCTGAGACCCTTAAAAGGCCATGGCCAGAAGTGCCAAAAACTGCGCCGCGGGGCTGTCTCTATATCCGGCTGCCACGCTGGGGATTCGCCGACAGAAATCAGCGGTTTCCACTGCATCAGAGGATGTTTTCGATCTTGATCTTCAATTGTGGCTGTTCAAAGTGACATTTATGTTTGTTTATGCATGTGACTTTATTACGAAAGTATCAGATTTAAATACATAAATGTATAGCTATAGCGTATATGTATATAATATAATAGATATAAATATATCAGTTTCGACTGAAAGACTAGAAATTTCCACCTCTGGAGTAGGTAAGTTCAACCAAACAAAGAGCTTTGACCCCGAAGAGCGCTTCCGCCAAGAGCTTGGCTCATGTGGACCATGATATGATGCTCCGTTTGTCTGGACCTGGGGGCACTTTCTGAATCCCAAATATCGTATCAAGTTGGTGATATCTACTTATTTACACATAAACAAACACATATATATATATATATATATATGTATATATAATAGATATGATTATTGTATGTACATATAGCATATCGATATTTTTATTGTATAATCACTATATTTAATGATATCCCATGATATCCCCCTTGACTCCCCATCTCTGTGCTTTGAATTCCCCGAATTGGCGAAATCTCCTGCCGGCGGTCTGAACCAAACGCCGCCTGCAACGTCCGAGAGCGTCCACTCGTCAGATGGCATGTCCGCTGTAAAGGAAGCCTGGCATTGCGTCCATCCAGCGTCCAACATGGCCCAACAGTCCTAGGTTCTTCATTGGGTTTGAACCAACCAAAGGTACATTCAGTCATCAAACATGTGGATTTAAGCAACAACTAAAGGAGAAATCATCCATATCAATGATTGTTTATGGATGAAAATGGAGATAGCAGTACTCTCTAGGATGATAGGTCCATACCTGTGAGACCATTGGAATGGGGGATGAAGATTCATGAGCCTCAGCTATGTGTGTTGCTATAAAAACACGTGGAAAAGTGAATTATACCATTGTACTCTACAATTATTTTATGACCATACCATTGTATCAGTACCACAATGGTATAATATCACAAAAATATCATTTTTGAAGTATCATACCATTATATGATATCATCATGTTGTTTTGTCATGTAATATCTAAAGCATACATACTACCATTCTGTCATACTAAAGAAAGTATTATACCATGTTAAATCAAATAAGCATACCATTGTAGAATTCTTTCTACCATTATTGATACCATTGTATCATACTATTTATCAGTACTCGTTTTGTCAAGTCATCTTCGAAGTTCGACTTCGACCTGAACAGCTCAGGGCCTTGGATTTTTCCAGGATTGGCTTTGGGAAAGGCCCAGCATTTCTCCCAAAGACGCGACGTGTGTTCTGAAAGTGTGTTGGAGATATTTCCGCAATGGATATTTATAGATTTTATAGGATCCATGGTATATAGATATCCATTGATATCTTGGATATTCTTTCATGGCATTTTCTAAAAATACCTCAAAATCGTCCCATCCGTGGGCTCAATCAGCAATGTCTACCAGCCAATTGCTGATTTTCTCGACCTTTTGATGTGGCCTTGGATAGGAGGCTGTGCCCGAAGTTCGTTCGAGGACATGCGTCCCTGAGACCGTTGCACGGGGGCGCGCCAAGTGCAGCATGGCGCGACAAGGCGCCATAGCTGTGGCCCCCCGCCAGAAGCCTCAAACACTGCCAGCTTCTTGCAGTTCAGAAACACATGTCATTGTCTGATTTTTATGTGGAGTCCACAATGATAAACCACTGACAAGTAGCCAACCATATTATTCTTTGACACTAAGATTGTTGGGATTTTTGTGGTTAAGTTGTGAAGACATCGGATGATCAGCCATGGTGGTGTTGAAGAAACTTGCACTGCAGAAGCTTGCGAAATTCGCAACAGTTTTGTGGATTCCGCATCTTTGCCAAGCAATGTAAAGCTGTAGAGGTCGTGCCAATCTTCGCAAGGTGGAGGATTTGAAATGGGAGCTGATTCATTCAGGATTAGGTGCCATCCTGAAGGGGTTATGGTCTCTGCTGATTCGGATTGAGTATGTGTAGGTAGCAAATAGGGGGTTGCCAATGCATGTGAACATGGGTTCATGCAGAGCTGCACATAGGTTTTTGTATGTACGTGCCCTAGCAAAAGGTAATGCAGCGTCATGTCATGTCATGATGGGATATGTGATGGTATGATGTAGAGTGCATGAGTTTGTAATGCAATGTCATGTAACAATATGTGAAGAAATAGAACGTAACACAAGTTTTATCTTGTCCAATCAAATCACGCGATGTCAAGTCGTGTTATGTCATGTTGCACTGCAGTGCCATGCATCAATGTGTTTGCAAATGCGACTATTCTTATTTTGGTAGCCTACAATACTGGAATGACACGCCCACTGACAAGAGGTTGCTTGAGAATACAGGTGATCACAAAATACACAAATATACTGCCACAATAACTATTTATATATCGGTAATATCATATAATATCTACACGACATGTCTCTCTGCCCACATTCTGGGTGTCCATGGAGCTATGTTTCCAAAACAAGCAGTGTGCAAAAGTTCTATGCTTGGCAGAGATTGGCCAAACAGCCATGGGTGTCTTCAGCATGCAGCTGAGCAATCGTACAGAAGGTCCACACTGAGCACCAGCACGTATCCTGCTGTGGCCTGAGCATGGCCAAACCGGGCCCGACCCAAAAAGGCCGCCAGCTGTCGGTGGCATCAAAAGATGAGGCAACTTCTTGGTGTCATGAAAAAATTCTTTGAACATGTGACCATATGTTTATGTCTTTGTGGCAAAGGATCAATTTGTCAAAAAAAACTCGCTCAAACCAGCCAAGGCTCTATCATCTTTTGAGAGATCCAGTCTCGATCACAACAGCCCCACTCCATCGAAAGGATGGCCGAAAGAAATTCCGCGCCAGCGACCAGACGCCCTGGCACCAGCCGGGAGAGCCACAGATGTGTGGAGCTGTTGTACAAAATTTAAAATCAAATGTCTCTGGATGGAGGTATAGCCAGGAAACACCACGAGAACCGAACTTTTTCAAAAGAAAACTGGTTGTTTTTCCTGTGTTTTGCGACCTAGGACCTCACCATAAATGATGGGATTGGGATTGGGGAAATCATCCCAAAATGATGTTCAATGCGGTCTGTAATGTCTGGAATTTCTTTAGACTATACGGATCTTGAACACCAGAATTGTTTTCTTTGCCATGTTGCACCATTGTTCCGACCATTCAGAATTGTGCCGAGGAACCCAACCTCCAGCTCCATTTGGGCATGGATTGAAGACGCTCGTTTTTCAGTTCAATGGTCTCCTTAAGCAATGATCCATACACGGATTAGTGTCCATATCCATGTTCATTTGCTGGGTGTAGTAACCCCAGTGATCAGCAGATACAACCCCCGCCATTTTGGAGCTGCTGAGAAGGGTTCTCTAAGCCGTTTTGCGCCGCTGCTCCAAAGACTTGTTGAAAAGTGCGAAACAAGGGTGCAGCTTGTTGCTGCAACATCCTCAGCAGCAAACCAGTGTTGGCTATCCTATTGGCATCCCAGTTGATTATATCTTAATGCTATAGATATTGCTTTCCTTTCAGGTTGAGCATGCAGGGTGAGCATACAGATTGAGCATAGCCTGGGAGCCTTGGCTGTAATTTTTTGGGTGTCAAGATTTGTTTGACAGATCCAATTTGCGCTGTTTGTGTTGGGGCCTCATCGATTTTGTCTTCGTACAAGATCCCCTGCAGGAAACTTCCTTCGCGCATGCACAAATCTTATACACCAACTAGGGTATCAAAAAAAGACTACGTATCAAAAAAAAAAATCAATATGTTGAAAGTCAGATGTGTGTAAATATGTGACGGTCATATCTATTGCCTTACTATACCCGTGCGTTGTGCCTCTCTGCAAAATGTGTGTGCTTTTACGCCTAAAAAGATGCCCCAAACAGCAATTCCTTGGGATAGGAGATGATGAAGATATGGAAGGATGTACATGGAGGATGGATTTTGTAGAACAACACCGTCATCGAAAGATTGGCCCGTTGACTATCTATCCATGTCCAATTGGTTTATGTGCATAAGAGAAAAGGAGATTTGGCTAAAGAAGAAGAAAATGCACCTTTTGGAAATCCTACGTGCTACGCTAGCGTGCCTTCCTTGTTGCATCCTCTTGTCCTCCTATTGTATCGCATTTCTGTGAATAAATTTTTGTTTTAGATTTGGGTTGGAGTAGCATTCTATCGATGTGCATTGATCATAGCATATGGAAAGGTTATTTTATCGAAGATTTTGCCTTCTAAATGAATATATGTTTATTTTAATATTTAGAAAATAAAAATACAATATATAATAATTGGAATAATATATTTTAATATTTTATAATTATTATATATTATTATGAAAATCGATTTAATAATTTTATATATATGTATTAATATTTATAAAATATAAAAATTAAAGAAATATAGAAGATTTAATATTATATTATATATTTTAATATTAAAAATATCGAAATAAAAAGAATAAAATAAAAAATTAATATATAATGATTAAATTAATTATGAAAGGTAATTGTAATATGATTATTTTTAATAATATTTATGAAATAAAGGGAAGGGAAGGGTGATTAGTTTTGTTCTTTATATATTTAGGAGGTTTTTGTTTGTTTTTAGAAAGGAGGATATTATAATAATTTATATATTATTATGAAAATCGATTTAATTTATATATATTTTTATTGTTATTTATATAGTATAAAAATTAAGGAAATTTAGAAGATTTAATTTTATATTATATATATTTATAATTCTAGTGAGATATTTAGAATATATAAAATCTTAATGTTGTAATTGAACTTAATTGAAAAAAATATATTTAGAATATAGATTCCAAAGGTAGAATATTGTTGAATTCTAATATTTGAAAATTAGACAATAATATGACGATATTTTATGTAATGGTTTTCGTAGCTGGTTTAATTAAGTTGCTTGACGATATTTGGAATGGGGTTTATATAAATATAGTCTGTATTCCTTAAGAGCAATTTACTGAAGGAATTTGAATCCAAAGCTAAGCATAATTTTTGAACAAATTTATATAGGGATGGGTTAAGAATTTTGAAATCCCAAAAAGGATGCGATTATAGTAAAAAGAAATCTTTATAATATCTGAATTTTGGAAATTGGAATAAAGATACTTTGGTTGAATTATAATCTACGGGTTTTTATGGATATTATCTTGGTAATTTTGGGAAAAATGTCCAATTTTATTATGTCAAAATTTTAGCAGCGTTTAGCACCCCGATTCGAGGTCAATTGTATTCTAAATAAATTTAATTCCTAGGATACCTGGGGATATCCGAAATTTTAATTCCATATTCTCTGATTAATTACCCTTATAATATTAAAAATATAAAAATATCGAAATAAAAAGAAAAAAATGAAAACTTAATATATAATAATTAAATTAATTATAAAAGGTAATTGTAGTACGGCTATTTTCAATGATTTTTATGAAATAGAGGGGAGGATGATTAGCCCTATTATTTATATATTTAGGAGATTCTTATTTATTTTAGAAAGCAAGAGATTGTAGTAATGTATGATTTTCATTATTTGTTTCCCATTATAATTAATTATTTATAAAAATCTAGGTTATTAATAAAGATGGATTCATGGCTATTAGAAAGAAAATATTGCTTGAAGAAATATCTAGGTAATTATTTTAGCTTAGCTAAATGCTGCAATATATGTTTAACCTTTAATAAAATATAATTTTTGCAGATCCTATAGAAATATATATAAATATATTTTATTGGATTAATTATAATATTAATCAATATATCTATAGCTATCAAAAATATAATATTCAAAATAGAAATGCGGCATAGCCTTCTTCACAAGTGCAATCTTTCTTTCGAGCAATGCAGTTTGTTTTTACAGGAATAATATCCATATAAAATATGAAATATTTCTGCAAAAGCTATGCCATATCTTTTGAAGGAATGTAGTGAGCATTTCCAGATATCTAATTTTTTTTCAAAGGAATAATGTTCCTTTTAGAAAAAATGAATATTCCTGCAGAATATATATTATTTTTGATATAGGGCATCCCTCTTAAAAGTGCCATATCTTTGAAAATCTGAAATTCTTTAGGAATATTCTTTAGTGCATTGCAACAAAATATTATCTTTTATAATTATATCTTTTTTTATGAAGAAATAATATTCTTGGATACCTGGATTATTTTTTTTGATATAATTATTCTGAGAAACAGTCCAGGCTTCATTTATTCTGAGAAATAATTCTTATTTCAAAAAATATTTTGAATTATCCAAAATAATATATTATTTTAATCAAATATCTCATTCATATCAAGGGGATATTGCGCAAAATAAAATAATAGATTCTTCAAGAAGAATTATATTCTTTCAAAAAAATCTTACATATATATAAAATAGAATATCTTCAAATAATATTTCATGATTTTATGATTTAAATATATTATATATTTTTCAAATTATATTATTTTTTGAGGAGAATTGCCTATATCAAAGATATTATTCTTAAAAGATATTTTGGAATAATATCCCATGATATATTCAGCGAAATTATGTATATAATTTTGAAGGATATATTTTTTATATTCATA
Organism: Symbiodinium sp. clade C Y103; assembly: GCA_003297045.1. Lineage (NCBI taxonomy): Eukaryota > Dinophyceae > Suessiales > Symbiodiniaceae > Cladocopium > Cladocopium sp. clade C. The sequence continues at coordinate 574,094 of BGPT01000027.1, read as the reverse complement.
TATATAATATTTTCTTAATAGGAATATAAAAATATTGCTTATGAAAAGGGTATTGCATGAGCAATAGGATCGATATTTGATATAGAATATAGAAATAGGTATATCCTTTCTCAATGGAATGCTCTAATATCTGAAAAGAAATGCGCATATTGAAGGGGACATTCATTTCAAAGAGATATAGCATTTATTTCAAGGAATTATTTTGAGATGTTTAAATATATATTGATTGAGGAATTTGATTCAATAATGCCAATATCAAAATGAATCCTATAAATTCATTGATTGCCTTTTTTTTCATAGTTTTTTGATATATGTTCCAAAAAAAATCAAAAATAGAATTGCCTAATCCAGGTCCCAAGATTTTTAGCTTCCCCCAAGGATCCCGATATTTTTCCATTATTTTTATATGATTTTCTGACGAAACCACAAATCCAAAGTAAGTAAAAACAAAATCAAATGCAAGTTTGCAAAGCCTAAGGGGGTAAAAATGGCAAAGAGTTAGATCCTGCCACTGCTTCTTGCCAATTCTTCCAAAACAAACCAACGAACCAAAAAACCAAGAAACGAAAAAACCAAAAAACCAAAAAAACAAAAAAAATAAAAAAAAACAAGATTGCACACCCCAAGGGGAGGGGGGTCAGATGCAGAGGGTTGGGTCTTGTTTTTTGGTTTTTTGATTTTGTGGTTTATTATTTTTTTCTTGTTTTGGTTTGGATGGTCATTGCAGATATGCCAAATAGAGATTGCCAAATATTATCAGTGGTTACATAGCTGGGTATGTGGGAACAACAGTGTAAAAATTGCACTGCCAGGATGTCCCCTTCTGTTTTTTTACGATTTTCCTCCCTCTTCCCGGGGAATCTTTCGAATTTTGTAACCAAATTTAAAATATTATAATTTTTACTATTTTTTTGTATTCGGTATTAAAAAAAAAATCTTATAATATTTGATAAATATTGCTATTTATAATATATATTATTTAGAAAATATTATAAATATTGTGATTTTTGCTACTAACGCCAAAAATACCGTAAACATTATGATTTTTGATTTTTTAGATGCTAAAAATATCGATGCTTACGGCATTTTTTATTCGGAAGGCTTTCAAAGCAAAATAACGGTTTTTGGGGCCCTCCGCACATCATCCCGGTTATCAATAACAATAGCCACAACAAATATTTGAAATTCTTTTTTTTGATCAGATTTTGGTATGGCGACATATTTTTGCACAGATGTATTTTTGGAAATAGATCACATTACGCCCAGAATATTTTTTTAAAATAATTTTTTGATACAGATATTTTTAGACAAAAATTCTTATACAAAGAAATTTTTACATCCACAGATATCAATACAGATAAAAGCTTTCCCACCAAAATTTTTTTATATAGAAATCTTTCTATGTATCACTACTTCATAAAAAATAGACGGCGCAACCTTAGTGCACAACCGCCTCTATACATAAATATTTTTATATACAAATATTTCTTCGCAAAGGAATTTTTATACAGAGAAGCTTTTACACAAACCAATTTTTGTACAAAGGCATTTCTATGCAGAAATATTTCGATATAAAAAAAATGTATATACAAACTACACCAAGAAATTTTTACATGTTGAAATTCTTGCGCGCAGAAACTTTACCCAGAACAATTTTTACAGAGAAATTTTTATATAAAGAAGCCTTTACACACAAAAGCTTTTTCACACAACACGTTTTTTTACACAGCCAGCTTTTATACAGAGAATTTTTTGGACATCGTAATTTTTACGCACAGAATTTTTAACGCAAAGAGGCCTTTGTAAGGAGCAGCGTTTACGCGCAGGCGCGTTTACTTATAGGCATTTTTACAGACAAAATATTTTAGACAGTTCGTAGTCCAAGAAGCAGAAGATAATTAAGAGCAAGTGACGGCTCAGATAAAAGGCGTTTTTCTATCGTAACCTTATTTTATCTTCCACAGTTGTCTCCGACCCTGGGTGCTCTGGGACACGTGAGTTTGTTGGTGTCTCCCACATTTGTTTTCCACTTTGGGTGCCCTGGGCCGCATGCCTTTTATATTTTGGGCCGCATCAATCCCCAAGTAATTCCTTTGAAATCAGCCACATCCTTGGTATTTATGTTTTCTTTATTTGATTTATGTTTTCTTTATTTGCATTTGTCTCCTTTGTCCTTCTCATTTGCCTCCCATTTCTTTTCTGTGCTGCGATGGACGAGTGTCCTTTGTATCCATTTGTTTCTTACTTGTTTCCCCCTTATGTAAATTCACGCGGCCCAATGCATCCAGAGAGGGAAATATATGCGGAAAACAAGTGCGAGAGACAATGAAAACTCATGCATCCGGAGGACCCAGAGTGGAAGACAAGTGTGGAAGATAAGTGGGGGAAATAAGTGTAGAAAGCAAGTATAGGAAATACATCAAGCTCATGCGGCCCAGCGCACGAGTCGGAGACAAGTGTCAAACCATCCAGAGTGGGAGACAAGTGCAGGACATAAGTGGAAGACAAGTGTAAACTCATGCAGCCTAGAGAACCCAGAATAAAAATAAGTTTGGGAAACAAGTGGTCAAGAGTAAACTCATGCGGTCCAGAGCATTCAGAGTCGAAGATCAGTACGGAAGATAAGTAGGGGACAAGTGGAAGCCAAATGGAAAATTTACCGCCCAGGGCACCCAGAGTGGGAGAAATTTGGAAAACATAAGTGGGAGACAAGAATATGCTAGTAATACAAAATATCTTAATTAGAATTTTAGTTAAACTATTTGTAATTATTTAAGTAATAATTACAATTGATTATAACTAATTTTAGGGAATTAGTTCAAATAGTTTGAGTTGGAACTAACTCTATAACTAGTTAGTAACTAATTGCAACTTTTTTAGAACTAGTCGGAGAATTAGTTGTAACTAGTTACAAACCAGTTACAGTCTTGGTTCTAACTAGTTCTCAACTAGTTGCAGAATCAGTTATGACTAGTTCCAACCCTGGGCCCGAGGCCAGGGTTACAACTAGTTACAACCAACTCTCTAACCCTAGGCCACTACAACTACTACTATTACTACTACTACTCCTACTACGACTACTACTACTACTACTACGACGACTACTACTACTACTACTACTCCTCCTCCTCCTCCTCCTCCTCCTCCTACTACTACTACTACTACTATTACTACTAACTACTACTACTACTACTACTACTACTACTACTACTACTACTACTACTACTACTACTCCTGCTGCTGCTGCTGCTGCTGCTGCTGCTGCTACTATTGCTGCTACTATTGCTGCTACTACTACTACTACTACCACTACCACTACGACTACGACTACGACTACTACTACTATTACTACTACTACTACTACTACTACTACTACTACTACTACTACTACTACTACTACTACTACTACTACTACTATTACTAGTACTACTACTACTATTATTATTACTATGTAATTGTTTTGTCAACAAAACAAATATGCCAGGAAATTTTTTTAGTACTAGAAGTAATACTTCTACTACTATACTATTATTAGTATTAATATTACTAATTGGTTTATGAACAAAACAAATAGGCCAGGAAATTTTATTACTACTAGTACTAGTACTTCGACTAGTAGTACTACTACTACTACTACAATTACTTTTATTACCAAGGCTGCCAAGGCTATTATTATTTATTGTTTTTATGAACAAAACAAATAGGCCGGGTTTTTTTTGCTCGAAATTAGCGCACTCTGGCACAAGGCTTGTGTCATTAGACAAATGAATGAAACAACAACAACTTAACAAAAAAAAATAGCTAAGCAAAAATAGGCCAAGAAACCTTACCATCATTAGTACTACTACCTTTTCGGAACAAAACAAAAAGCCAGGAAATTTTATTACTACTGGCTCGGGGTCAGGGTTACAACCAATTACAACTAACTCTCTTGCCCCTGAACGCGCGCGGTTACAACTAGTTTACAATTTCTTATGGTCTGACGCGCATTTCGGATCGGAACGTGGTGTTTTCCGTGGCGCGATACATTTTGTATCGCAACGTGGTGTTCTCCTTTAGTGCGGTGTTGGCTGCGCTTTCAATCATTGTGTGCATGTGCGTGTGGCGTGGTGTGCATTTGGGATAACGTCGCGTTTTCTTGGGGCCCCAGCTACACTTTTGTTCGGTGTGCGTGTCCATGTGGTAGTTCGCTTTGTGGAATGCGCATTTTGTGTGCAGCTTCACATTTTGTTCAAATTGATTTGCACTGCCTTGAAAAGCATTTATTGGTGCTCGTGGTTTCTGCAAATTACAATCCTTCACCTTTGAACAGCTTGCTATTCATTTTTTGCTCGGAATAAGCGCACGCTGGCACAAGTCACGAACATGCAGCTTGCTATTCATGCAAATGTTACATCACATGAATGAAATGAAGCCGCATGTTGAAGTATGGATCATTTGTTTCGAAAAACAAGAGTCCAACACAAAAGAAAAATACATCAACCTTGCCTGGCCGGTCCAAGATAACCGTGACGTGCTTCGGCCATTCAATGAAGAGCTAGATTGTCGTTATGTACCGGGTGCGTCGTGATATTCATGGGGTCACTTAAAGCGATTTTGCACGGTGGCCTCCATGGAAGGGCCGTTCGCACGTTATCTTGTTTTGCGTTCATATCTGACAAGGCTTAGCATCGAATGTGGGTGAAAACTAACTCTCCAACTCTGGATCGGAGCTAGGGTTGCAATTCATTACAACTAACTCTCCAACTCTGGGCCTGGAGGGTTACAACTAGTTTAACTATCCTGCAACCAGTTGAGAACTAGTTACAGTCAACTCTGCAACTAGTTTAACTAGTTTCAACTGACTCACCAGTTCTAAGGTTGCAATTAGTTGCCAACTAGAACCCAACTAGAACAGAGAACTCAACCTATTTCAAACTAATTGCCATTGGTTGGTTGTACTATTGCTCAACTGGTATTACAACTAGTTCAACTAGAATTCTAACTGAGGCTTTTATGTTCGAAGGAAGTTTAGAAGCTAAACCTTCCGACAATATGGACAGATGGAAAAGCACAGCCATGAAGAAAGTCAGAAAGAGAAGAGATGCACGCGCGTGAAAAGGTAGGAAAGTCGCGAAACACTGTGTTTTCCCAATGTTTTGTGGCTCCGGAGGGTCGAAAAGGAGGCTCGCTAAAGCGGCGGGTTCGGAGACATNAAGGTAGGAAAGTCGCGAAACACTGTGTTTTCCCAATGTTTTGTGGCTCCGGAGGGTCGAAAAGGAGGCTCGCTAAAGCGGCGGGTTCGGAGACATCTTCGCAGATGAGAGATGAAAAATTGCACGCCGCTGTGGCGCGAAGCACATTTGGAAGTAAAAAGTGTGAAAAACTGTCAGCGTCGGAGCACTTTTGGAAGTT
>BGPT01000027.1:515720-541871 GCA_003297045.1 Symbiodinium sp. clade C Y103 | reverse complement strand
GTTTTTCCAATGTTTTGTGGCTCCGGAGGGTCGAACAGTAGGCTCGCTAAAGCGGCGGGTGCGGAGACATCTTGGCAGATGAGACATGAAAAATTGCACACCGTTGTGGCGCGAAGCACGTTTGGAAGTACAATGTGTTAAAAACTGACGGTCTCGGAGCACTTTTGGAAGTTGAGATGTGGAAAAAGTGCACGGCGCTGTGGCGCGAAGCACATTTGGAAGTAAAAAGTGTTNCGGGCCACTTTTGGACGATTCGATGGCCATCCGATGTCGAAAAAGTGCACGCCGTTGTGGCGCCAAGCACATTTGGAAGTGAAAAGTGTCAAAAACTGATGGTTTTAAGCACATTTTNTTCGATGGCCATCCGATGTCGAAAAAGTGCACGCCGTTGTGGCGCCAAGCACATTTGGAAGTGAAAAGTGTCAAAAACTGATGGTTTTAAGCACATTTTAACATGTCAGTTAACTAACTGAACTAACAACTTAACGACTTAACAACTTAACAACTTAACAATTGAACAGCTGAACAACTTAACAACTGAACAACTTAACCACTTAACCACTTAACAACTTAACAACTTAGTTAGTTAGTTAGTCAGTCAGTTAGTCAGTCGGTTAGTCAGTTAGTCAGTCAGTCGGTTAGTCGGTTAGTCGGTTAGTCAGTTAGTCAGTTAGTTAGTTTGTTAGCCAGCTAGTTAGTTAGTTAGTTAGTTAGCTAGTCGCTTACTCAGATAGTCAGTTAGTCAGCTAGTCAGTTAGTTAGTTTGTTAATCAGCTAGTTAGTTAGTTAGCTAGTCAGTTACTCAGTTAGTCAGTTCGTCAATTAGTTAGTTAGTTGGTTGGTTGGTTAGTTAGTTAGTTAGTTAGTTAATTCGTTAGTTAGTTAGTCAGTTAGTCAGCTAGTCAGTTAGCCAGCTAGTTGGTTAGTCAGATAATCAGTTAGTCAGTTAGTCAGTTAGTCAGTTAGTCTGTTTGTTAGTTAGTTACTTAGTTAGTCAGTCAGTCAGTCAGTTCGTCAGTTAGTCAGTTAGTTAGGCAGGCAGATAGATAGACAGATAGATAGGCCGACGCCCCAACCACCTTTTGATCCATCAGTGGATCTGCTCTGCCATCTAGGTTTCCTATTTTGAAACTTCCGCCACCGCCTTGTGCGGTACTACTGGTATATTGGAAATTGAATTAGAAGATATAGGCAATATATATTCTCTATATTATATTGGTTCTATTTTTTTTGAATTTGATCTATATATCAATGTTTCAATTTAATATTAAATTGATTCTATAGAAAATAATATATATATATATATAACATAGCATGGAAAGATTATATTTTTATAGAAAAAATGCCAATATATATAAATATATATTCTATGAAAAATATTCCAAAAATGGAAATATCATCAGAAGAACAAAAAATTTATCAAATATTTGAATGAAATCAAGACATGATTTTATATATATCTGGAAAAATTAGATATATTCAATATATTCAATGAATATTACATGTTATATTTTATTTAATATTCATAAATTTAATGAAAAAGAATTTTCTAAAATAAATCTGTCTATATATAGAAATCTGATTATTCAATTTCTGGAAATATCATGTCTATATATTTTGGAAAAAAAAGATATTTATTAAATACATCAAATTTTTGATTCTTAAAAAATTTTTTATCAAAGAAATATTTTCCGGAAAATAGAATCTACAAATGTTCTTCAAATTATTATTTATATATTAGATATGAAAAAAATATATTTAATATATAATATATGATATTCATAATTTAGCCCTATGAGGATAAATCTCATAGATCATAAAATATAAATATCAAAATTATGATCTATATTCTACATATTTGACACAAATATCTAAATTCAAAAGATTCAAGATTCAAAATCTATATATTTTAAATATATCTATTGGATTGGAAAAAAATCCGTATAATATATAAATACTTTTTCTTTCAACCTTGATATCTTTTATCTTTCATATATCATTTCAAAAAAAACACATAATCCCAAAATATTGAATGATCAAGAAATATCCAAAAAATGATCTAAATAATTTAAGATAAATTGAAGATATCATTTTCATCTAATAGCTATATAAAATAAAAAACTATATATTATCTAGATTTTCTTGCAATAAGAAACCGATAAAAAAAAATCACGACTAAATAAATAAATATATGTCCTGTATTGCAAAAACATGAATAGATATATCTAAAAAAAATATATATCTATTTTTCCAGATAAATATATATATAGATATATATAGAAAATAATATATGTATATTGCTTTTTTATATTATCTAAATAAGCAAGCCATTTTATATTCTATGATAGTTACGATACATTCATGGTAAAAAAGGAAAAAAACCTAATTGCGGGAGGGAGAGGAAAAAGACAAAAAAGATAAAATTCAAAATGAATACAAATAAGAATTTCACCCCCAAAATTGCAAAGAAAACAATGAAAGAAAGTGAAATCAAATAATTTAGATAAAACAAGAAAAATATCAACAATAAGAACAAAAAAAGATAAATAAAATGCGATGAAAAAAACCAAGAAAAAAGAAAGAAACAATCAAATTTGAAAATATAAATAAGCAAAAACCGATCAAAAATTAAAAATCCAACGACGAAATCAATATATAATAGAATAGACTAAAAAAAATTAACCCCAGAACCAGTAATATAGCTAAAAAAAATTAAAGGAAAAAAATCCTTCGGGTTAAAATCAAAATCCAAACAATAAATATAGGGGGGTTTAGCCCGAGATAGCCAGAGGGGGGGAGGAAAAGGAAAACAGGGGAGACAGGGAAAGAAGGGCCGGGAGGGGGCGGGGAGCCAAGAAACTAGAATAATATTGTTCAATTCGATCAATACCGAACAATCGATAATTCTAAAAAATAAATTATATATCTAATTCCTGAAAAAAAATATAATTCTCAAAAAATTAAATTTAGTAAATCCGAGTAGGGAAAAAATATCCAACCCAAAATAGATAAGGTCAATCGAATACAACCATAAAAAAAATTATGCAAAATAACTAATTTCAATGATCATATATATATATATATCCTTCCCCTATTGCAATGTCAAAATAGAATATGGGATAAAGAAGGCGACGACGTACAGCACAATGAATATGAAAATATTGGAATGCAAAGTAAAATTATGGAATGTAGAGGTAGTGAAATAGCATTTTTAAAATTTTTAGAATTCAAAATATGAGATATACTTTTCAAAGAATAACCTATAAAATAAGAATTCAAAAATATAAAATATCGAACAAAAAAAACCTAAGCAAATATAGAAAATAAAATAAAATATAGAACAATTTTTGAATAAAAAAGAAATACAAAACATATTTCAATACAAATACAAAAAGATATCTAAAATTTATTATAAGGAATAACATCAAGAAAAATAATATAAATCTAAAAAAAATGCCGGCACAAATAACAATAAAATAAAGAAAATATGAAAAACATGTCCAATATAAATTATATAGGGTGTAAAATGTAGAGTGTAAAGTAGAAAAATATAGAGCGAAAAAAAATCAGAATATAAAGCATAACATTTTGATTACAAAAAATAATTACGAAATATGGGGAATGGAATTTAGAATTTAAATTCTAACTTACCAAATCGAAATCGTAGAATGTAGAGGCAAAAAATAAGAAGTGTAACATATAGAATAGAAAATAAAAAAATAATATCTATATAATAAGGAATAAAAAATATAAAAATCATGCTCAAAGGAAAAAAAGAATATAGAACATAAGATCTTTCCTAGCCGATATAGGCTATAAAATTTAAGATATTGAAAACGTGCCTAGATTATATAAAATATAAAAACAAATAAAAAAAGGAAAATAATTTTTGGACGCAAAAAAATAATATATAGATATATATATATATATAAATTATGAATTATATAAAAATCGGTATCTAGTATGTAAATTAGTAAAAACCAAAAAAATCAATGAAAAAATATGAGTTTTAAAACCTAAATATAGAATAGAAAGAAAATAAAAATGCATATCAAATAAGCTCGAATTTCAAAATAGAATATATAAAATATGAAATATATATTTCAAAATTTATAACCAAACTAATTTAAGATAAAAATGATAGAAATATGTATAAAATATAAATATCTATATCAAAATATTGCATTTCCAGATAAAATACATCAAATTCCTTTCATATACCAAAATTATATCATAGATCAAACTAATTTTAAAATAAAAAAATTCAATGCGAAGAATAGAAAAATATAAATATTGGATGAATATCAAAATATTTATTTATTAAAATATATTTTCCGAATATATTAACAATATATTATTCATAAAATTTAATATCATAAATCTATATCAAAAATATATATATATATATATCAATTCAAAATAGAATTAATTAAATCTAAATTAAATTCATTAGATATTTCAGGTTTCAAAAACCCGAACCTTAAATTAAATTTTTTATATCCATATTTAAATTTAAAGACCCCGCTAACACACAATATAAATTCTATCAGAATTAATTTAATTAAATTAATTCTAAAGAAATTTGTTCTTCAAATGATCCAAATTCAAAATTATATCGTAAATATTTAATCTGGAAATATAGAATGTGTTTGTTGTAAGAAAAGCCTTGGCTGTAATCCTCGCGCCTTGTAAATTAAACACCTGCGTCCTGCAAAGCCATCAACATAACTAGCTCAAGCCAAACTCTCCCTCGAACAACTAGCCGACAGTGTGGCCCGAAAGGAAAGCAGAAGGGGGTAGACGAAAAGAATTGGGAAGGAGAAGATAGCAAGAAAACATAAGATAATTGATATTGATGAATAATGATGAATAATTGATGAATGAATGACGATGAGTGATATAATGATTGATATTGAAAAATGACGTTGAATGCTAACTCCTGCGTGATAAATGACAATTCCTTTGTGATTCCTATGAGATATATCTGATTGATGAATAATTTTTATGAGATCTTTGGGATATAGACGAACTCTACCGCTGAACCCCAAGAAGCAAACCATGGCAATCGCTGTCGGGAATGCAATCTCCGCCGCGTCCAGTGCTGATGTACCTAGCAGAAGAATCAAAGGGTGATGCAACGAGTTGCAACGGCAGCTATCTGATCAATTTTTGCACAGCCACACGCTTACACATAGGAGCTTTTACACAGAAAAGCGTTTTTACACAAAAACCTAAAGACGCAAACGCTTTTACACAAACGAACTTTTAAAAGAAAAAGCGTTCATATACAAGCTTTTACACAAAAAATATTTACGAACAAACGCATTTATACAGAGAAATCTTTACAAGAAGAAACTTTTACTGACAGAAACTTTTATACTGAAAAGCTTTGACGCCGCGAGAGATTTCCACCCCGGAACTTTTACGCAAACCAATTTTTTCATACCGATACATTTACACAAAGACCTCGGAACACAGCAACTTTTACACAGAAGAATATTTATACCAAGCCGCATTTATACACAAGGATTTTTATACCGCAAATCGTTTTATATGTACATGCGTACACAGAGAAATCTTTGCACGCAGAAGCTTTCATATATAGAAATTTCTATGACAGAAAACCTTTTACGCAGCCACGCGTATACACAGCGGAGGAGTTTGTCACAAAAAGAATTAATCACAGGGCAACAACCATGCAATAATTCCAAAATAACCTACAATCCCAAATTCCAAAACCCCGATAATTGCATGCGCGCGGGCGCACCCGTAACACCTAAGGGCCACAATTACAATGCGGCAAAAAGCAACATCAAAACAATCCGACCCACAGCCGTCGCACACGCGAGGTACCTTTCATCGCCGAAAACCATTTTATCCGAAAAACACAATGTTTCGTGCCCCGACTACCTCCCAAAAAGCTGACCATATATCTTGCCTGCAGCCATTATAATACGTTTCGTAATATAATACAATCATCATTTCCCTTATTATCCCGATTCTCTCAATTACCGCTTCTCTAAGTCACCACTTCTCTAAGTCACCTCTTCCCTTATGTCACAATATCTCTAAATCACCATTTCTTTCAATTACCACTTCTCTAAGCCTCCTCTTCTCTAAGCCACCGCTTCTCTAAAGCACCGCTTCCCTAAATTATTGCTTCCCTAAGGAACCACTTCTCTAAGTCCCCGCTTCTCTGAGTCACCGTTTCCTTAAAATCACCATCCCCCTAAATTACCACTTCCCTAAGTCACCACCTCTAAGTCTCCCCTTCTCTAAGCCACCGCTTCTCTAAATCACCGCTTTTCTAAGTTTCCGTTTCCCTCAGACACCACTTCTCTAAGTCACCGCTTCTCTAAATTACCACTTCCCTTAAGTCACCGTTTCTCTAAGTCACCGCTTCTTTAAGCCACCGCTTCCCTAAGTCACCACTTCGCCTAAATCACCATTTCTCTAGGTCACCACTTCTCTAAATCACCGCTTCCCAAACGACCACTTCCCAAAAACGCAATTTCCCTTATATCGCCGCTTCTCTAAGTCAATACTTCTCTAAGCCTCCATTTCCTTAAATCTCCGCTTCCGGAAAGCACCACTTCCCTAAGCCACCACTTTTCTAAACCACCGCTTCTCTACGCCACCCCCCCGTAAACCACCACTTCTCTAATTACCGCTTCTCTAGGTCACCACTTCTTTACATCACCGCTTCCCTAAATCACCTTTTCCTTAAATCTCCGTTTCTCTGAGGAACCACTTCCATTAAATCACCATTTCCCTTAAGTCATCACTTTTCTAAATCACCACTTCCCTAACTTCCCTAAGCCACCACGTCCCTAAGTCACCACTTTTCTAAGCCACCGCTTCTCTACATCATCGCTTCCCTAAATTACCGCTCCCCTAAATCACCAATACCCTAAATAACAATTTTCCCTTAAATCATCAGGTAAATTATTACTATATTAAATTTCATTTATAATGAAAAAAATAACTTCCCAATTTCCTTAAATAACCATAAAAATACAAAAAAATATAATATATATTTATTGCAAAAAATACATAAATATCTATATATATATATATTATATTTTTCAAAATATTTTTCTAAATTTTCAATAAATATAAATTCAAATTACTCAATAAAATAAAATATAAATTTATCTTGTATATACCAAAATTCATAACTATTTTTTTCATCAAATTTAAAATTTCTTCCGGAAAAATAAAATAAAATAAACAAATAAATTCTATATATCAATATATCAAATTTCAATGTTCCCAAACCTTAATTTTTTATTTATTTCTATCGAAACCTAAAAATTCTTCCCAAAAATATTTTCCAAAATAATTCGATAAATAAATTTTATCTAAATTCCAATATTAAATTATTATATTAAATTATTATATTTCTAAATTTAATAGTCTTAAATAATTCTAATAAAATATTACCTCATAATACCTAAATTCAATATCTAATATTTTTTAAAATTCTCAAAATTTTTAAATTGTATAATTGCAATTATTTATTTAATTTTTCCAAATAAAAATAGAATTTCAATTTTATAAAAAAACATCTTAATAATAAAACAAAATCTTTATTTCCAAAATAAAAAATATAATAAATATAATTTCCAAAATATATTGTAAATTCAATTTTTAAAATTAAATATATTATATTTAATCAAAACATATATCTAAAATTAAATTTTAATATAAAATAATCATACTAATTTCTTAAATTATTATCTTTCTTTTCTAAAGAAAATAACGAATGGCCCGAAAGCGAAAAGAAACATAATAAAATATAAAAATAAAATCGTAAAATATAAACCATAAATAAAGAAATACATAGTGGATGTATAAGGTGCAACTAAGAAGAGATGTTGTAAGATATACGTTTGATTAAAAGATGTATTTATAGGTAAGAAAAAATGAAGGAAATGTTATGAATATGCGAAGATCCGAAAATGTGGGGTATGAGACGATGAGAAGATGCGTAGGTGTGCAGATGTGTTGATGAGGAGGTGAAGATGTCAGGATGCGAAAATGTAAAGCGGTGAAAATGCGAAAAGCCGATAAAATCCTCGCCTGGAATTTCCTAGGCCAAATAAAACTACAATGCGGATTTTAAAATGCAAATATTTCCATTTTTTCGATCTGCGGCTGGGGTTGCCAAAGAATCCTGTAAATTCGATGATGAAACCAACTCCAGTAATCAACCATATAAGCCTTTTTTTACACACAGACACTTTTACACACAGAGGCTTTTACACACGGACGCTTTTACACACAAACCCTTTGACACACAGAAGCTTTTACACACAGACCCATTTACCCACAATCGCTTTTTACACACAGGCGCTTTTACACGCGGACCCTCTTACACACAGGCGCTTGCACACACAGACGCCTTTGCACGCAAACACTTTTACACACAGACCCTTTTACACAGAGACGCTTACTTTTCATACAGACGCTTTTACACACAAACGTCTTTACAAAGAGACACTTCTACACACAGACCCTCATACACTTGCGCGCTGGTTACACACAGACAATTTTACACACAAACGGTTTTACACACAGACGCTCTTACACACAGGCCCTTGTACACGCAGATGCTGTTACGCACAGGCCCTTTTACACACAAGCGCTTTAACACACAGACCCTCTTACAGACACCTGGACACGCAAACGCTTTTACACGCGAACGCTTTTACACACAGACCCTTTTACACAAAGACGCTTCTACACACAAACACCTCTGCCACACAAACGCATCTTACAGACAAGCGCTTTTACACACAAACACTTTTGCAGACAGACAGCTTTTACACGCAAACACTTTTACACACAGACCCTTTTACACACAAACGCTTTTACACACAGACCCTTTTCAAAGGAAGTTTAGTAGTCTATACTTCCGTGTTACGAAAAGCGATCTGCATAGCAACCAAAGCATTGACAAGAGATGTCAAAAGCAAGAGATGTCAGAAGCAAGAGATGCCAAAAGCAAGAGATGTCAAAAGCAAGGGATGTCAAAGGCAAGAGATGCCAAAAGCAAGAAATGTCAAAAGCAAGGGATGCAAAAAGCAAGAAATGTCAACAGCAACAGATGTCAAAAGCAAGAGATGTCAAAAGCAAGAGATGTCAAAAGCAAGAGATGTCAAAAGCAAGGGATGTCAAAAGCAAGGGGTGTCAAAGCAAGGGATGTCAAAAGCAAGAGATGTCAAAAGCAAGAGATGCCAAAAGCAAGGGATGTCAAAAGCAAGAAATGTCAAAAGCAAGGGATGTCAAAAGCAAGGGACGTCAGAAGCAAGGGATGTGAAAAGCAAGAGATGCCAAAAGCAAGGGATGTCAAAGGCAAGAGATGTCAAAAGCAAGAGATGTCAAAAGCAAGGGATGCAAAAAGCAAGAAATGTCAACAGCAACAGATGTCAAAAGCAAGAGATGTCCAAAGTAAGAGATGTCAAACGCAAGGGATGTCAAAAAAAAGGGATGTCAACAGCAAGAGATGTCAAAAGCAAGAGATGTCAAAAGCAAGAGATGTCAAACGCAAGGGATGTCACAAGCAAGAGACATCATATGCGCCAGGTTCAAGATGACCGTCAAATACATGGCGCAGCCGCAACATTCAGATAGACCAAAAGATAATTGCAAGCAACCCAGGAATCCCATGGTTCGTTTTCCTAGTTCTTCGCTGGTGTCATTCTAACCTATAGGAGCGAGAATAAAAAGATGTGTGCAGCATGCTCTCAAACAAAAGACACGGGCATGATAGCTGCTGCAATTAGAACCTTAAGCTTTAAAAGATGGGAAGGGAATGATGCAGGTTGCACTGGTTCGCGCGCATGGTAGACGCCAGTCCTCAAAACCAAACCACCGTGCTAAGACATCGAAATCAAAAGAGGCATACTTTGATGATCAGATCATGGGAATTTTGCATCACTAGGTTTTTGTCTAGGATCAAAGCTGGCCTCTAGGTGGAAGCAACTATATATAGATATATATATATATATCAATGTGGTCGGGTGGGTAAAGCAAGGACTTGTCAACATTTAGGAATGTGAATTGGGGCAACCAGGGGTGGTAGGGAAAAATGCTTTTGGAAGGGCGATAGACTTGTTGTACACGCTTTATCAATCTTTTTGGTGCATGAAAGCCGTCACGCCATCCACATTCCTGCTGGGGCTACCTTGCTGAATCGCAATGTGAATTGCAATGAAAGAAAACAAAACTAGACCCTGGCCAAATAAAAATCATATGGCCAAATAAAAATCATATGTTAGATAAATTGCATCTCCAACGAGCCTCCCCAGCTTGAGTAGCTAGATAAACGATGACGCAATAAACAATATGAAACTCTTTCATTGACGAAAATGTTGATTCACAAAAAAAAAAGATGGGTTATCCAAGATGTCCTTGTTGGATTGCGCCGGTTTTGGTTGGTAGGAAGAAAAACGAAAGAGGTGAGGCGCGCAACTGGAGGGCTGTAAACAAAATGAAGGACCGAACAAAAAAAGCGCGCAGAATCCCATAGAAAAAACGCGGCGTTGTTTTCGAAAAGAATCCGTATTCTTCAAATAAGACAGTCTGTGAGCGCAACAAAACCAATAAACTTGTCCCTTGGGAAAATGCAGGTACGGTCCCATGGCCGCAGTATGCGGTTTTGTTTCCAATGTTTCTGCAAGGTGGATTCATTCAGTTTTTGCCATTGTGACAGATTGCGGCACCAAAAGAAGGGTTGCAAGCTAGGGATGCACGTGAATGGAAAAACTTAAACGAGGGGAAATCTTTTTTCCGTCGAACAGTTGGTGCGGGAAAGGCTGTATTGAAAATGTAGTTTGGACTTAGGGTAAAGCTTGACACTGCGTGTGACTGGCGGTGTAGCATTCTAGTTCAGGACCCCTTTTACCTTGAGGACCTCTTTCAAAGGAAATTTTGTTTGTTTTGATAACATGGTTCTGAATATCAATGCGTGCTATCCATAGCATTGGTGTGCTTTGGTGGGGGACGGGGGCCCCTACAGAATCCTAATCGCGCATTAAGAATAGTGATGTTTCTACACATATCCTAGGGAGTCCAAAAAAAGTGGTGAGGGGCTATCCCAAGCCCGTTCCCAACGGCCGGTCCACTAAGCCCACACTGCACCAGTCCCAAAAAACCATCCCAAACCAAAGAAAATGCTTAGATTTGATACTCTAAAGAACCCTAGGCTGGGATTTTGTAGGGGCTTTCGCTGGCCTTCAACGCATGTTTTTGGATTTTGTAGCGGAGCCTTTTCAAGGAAAATCTTGTTAATCAAAATCATCCAAGTCCCCAATACCACGAAGCAAGTCATTTAAGACGTACTTTGGGCTGATTCAAATGAAATTTTGTTGGATTTTACTTTGCTTTTTTTCATGATCTTGAATCATGAATACCAGTATTACCGCGCAGGACGGCGGCGGAAGTTTCGCAGATACGAAACCTATAGGAGAATTTGGTTGTTGTGACGCCTGGCTGGCAGAGCAAGCCCACTGATGGATCGAAAGGTGGCTGGAGTGTCTGGCTATCTATCTATCTATCTATCTGTCGAACTATCTCTCTATCTATCTATATATCTTTCTATCTATCTATCTCTCTTTCTATCTATCTATCTATCTAGCTAGCTAGCTAGCTATCTATCTATGTATCTTATCTAGCTATCTATCTATCGGTCAAACTATTTATCTGTCTTCTATCTACCTGTCAATGAATCTATCTAGTGCCTATCTATATATTTGATTCCCTGTCTATCTGACTATCTGACGATCTATCTATCTATTTATCTATCTACCTATCTGTTTGTTTATCTGCCTACAATCCATCTACCCGGCAAGCTATTTACCTGCCTATGTATCTATCTAGTATCTATCTATCTGACTCTCAATCTGACAATCTGACTCCCTGACTATCTGGCACTGAATCTGTCCGTCTGTCTATCTGCCTGTCTGTCTGTCTGTCCGTCTGTCTGTCAGTCTATCTGTCTTTCTGTCTTTCTGGCTACCTATCTACCTATCTATCTACCTACCTGTCTGTCTTCTGTCTATCTGACGGGGCTATCAACCGCCTGCCAACAACAACAACAACAACAACAACAACAACAACAACAACAACAACAACAACAACAACTGTTACTGGTGCAATCACGTGGACAAAAATGGTGTGCAGTAAGTTCACGGCATGATTACAGAACATGCTTGGTCAACATTCCTTCGTTTGAATGCTTTTGAACGCCGTTTAAATATTTTGGATTCAGTTTGGAGACCGTGTCTAGTGTGCTCCATAGCTTCATTCGCTCGGGCAATGATAAAAGGATCCATTGACACATGCAATTCATTTTGGACTTGATTTAAAGTCTGAGTTGCAAAAGTCGGACCCGTACCACTGGACCCTTCGCTGCTGGACTGTGACAAGGATTTGGGGGTACTTTGAACCTGCCAAAAAACTGGATACCGGCGCCAGTAGTGGCCCTGAGGAATTCGAACATTGTTCAAACGAACTGCTCAAAACCTGCGTTTCGGAGCATTTTTCATCCAGTGCAGAATTTCTATGCGTCAAAATCATTGGTATTTGCAAGAGGGCCAGTTTTTTTCGCCCTTGTAATTGTGGTTTGTAAGAATTTTCTCTTCAAATAATTGACGGTGAAGCTTTTCGCACTTCAATGTGTATAACATTGTCTTCAAGTTCGAGTCTAGCACACGTACTGTCTTCAGAGGCCTTTTTTTTTCTCATCCTCTTTTGTTTGCCATTTTGGCAAGATCTGCCAGGAGGTTCTCACGGTGGTTGAAGCGAAGCACAAAAGCCCAAACGTACTCTTCAAGTCGTGGGTTATCCTTTTAGCCCGATCCACCACGGGTGCGCAGGCTCTTTGGAACAAAGCGTTTCAATTGTCGCCAAATTTGATCTAAGGTTTGTGCCCCTGTTAACTTTCCAAACTTGCGCCTGATTTGATCTGACGTATGTGCCGAAGTGCAAGAGAACGCACAGTAGCATAGCAGGACGTATGATTGTGCCGACGCGCAAGAGAACGCACAGTAGCGTAGCATGACGTCTGTGCCGAAGTGCAGGAGAACACGCAGTAGCGTAGCACGATGTATGTGCCGAAGCGCAAGAGAATGCACAGTAGCGTAGCATGACGTATGTGCCGAAGTGCAAGAGAAGGCACAGTGACGTAGCGTACAGTATGTGTTGCAAGCCAAATGAACGTTGTTAGCCCACCCCACCCCACCCCACCCCCTTATGCAAATACGCGTTTTCCTATGGGGTCGTTAACAGCGCCGCTAGTGAAAAACTGCGACAAAGTCTCAGGGCTAGCCTTGGCTTTTGGTAAACCACTTCTAGGCTCAGGAGTTGATCGGGATTGAAATTCTTATATTGATGGAGGCATTTGGACAGCCTCGGCTCTCCCTTGCATAGCTTTGGTGATACCGCCATAAAGGGATCTGGACCTATCAGTTTCTGAAGACGCGCCCTCACTTGACTCTTGGTTTTCTTCAAACTCCATGGTGAGCTGTTGGAGTGGTTTCAAACGTCTCCCAAACGGTAAGGGATTCGTTCTTTCCCCTCAATATCTCAACCAGTCTTCCACCAAAGGAAACATGTCGACCAGCCAGTTTCTCTGAGGAATCTCCGCACTTTGAACTGCAGAATTCTTCTGTAGCTTGATCTGTGCACACGATACCTGAGGCAATTGACTTCGTCGAGTTCTTCTGCTGTGTCGTCAATGAGATAGCAAGAGCTTTCTGACAGTCCAGTTTCTTCAAGAAAGTCACTTATAGCCGCTGCTTTTCTCTCTGCCGACACGGTCTCTCTGAACAATAATTGCTTGGCTGAATGGCGTGCAAATGTTGCCAAATTGTCTGATGTACTCGAATGTCCGATTCCGAGTCTTATCGGTATCTACATAAGATAGGAGGGTGATGATATGTTTGTTGCGCTGCTCGGCCTTGTTCAAGACACTTCCGGGGAATCTCAAGTTGGACTCCGGTACTTGTCCAAGGCAATCTGTTCTCCCCTCAGCACCTCTGTCGACAACCTGATGCCAATCCAGAAACAAGATTCGACCGTCTGACTTGCCCTTGATACAGCTGATTCCCACCTTGTCCGTACGAAGAATGTCTTGTCTCGGTGATGACACAAATTCATAGCACTCCTGTGAGCTGAACTTTGGGTAATAGTCCAAAACAAGAACAAGATAGGTGTTGGGCTCTCAACCCTCGCTTTGGGGCGCGCCCTTCTGTCAGATTCTCCCCAGCCGAGACTATCCCTGCACGTGACCCACTGCTCCTGCGAGCACTTGAAGGTTCGACTGCTTGACGCGATCCGACTGAAGAAAATTGATTGACCCCTGTTGAAGTTGCACCACACGCCGATGAAGGTCCCCAAGCCGGTGCTGAAGATTCCCAAGACGATGATGCTGTGGCTCTCCCAGCCAAGTGATCAAGAACTGCTTGGTCGTAACCCACCTGAAGGTGATTGTCCAAAAATGACACGTCGTGCACGTACAGAGGTTGATTGCTCAATTTCCCTGCCCCCAATCCCTCTCGGATATAGGCAAGCTTTTGATCTTTGCCTCTAGCACCTGCACGGCCAAATCTCAGAAGATCCTAAAGTTCGCTACAAATGCCAGAGTCCGCCGGGGCCGGAATGACCAGAACAGCGATTGCGGCTAATAACCACGATAAAGCGTGGTCACACAGCCTATGACACCGCGACGGCTTCGCGCACCTTTTTATTGGGCGCTTGAGCCAAAGTCGCGTCATCGGATTTGTTCAACCCGACCTTGGATGATATGTCCTTTGGAAGGTTACGTTTCATGCAAACTGGATTTCTAATGTCTCATTAGAGAACACTTCATGACAAGGCTTTGCTTTGCTTTGATGTTGGTGACACGTTCTCCGCTTCCGTTTTGGGAGCGCTACATGGGTGCCCGAAACCCATTCTTTTTAGACTGAAAAAAAGAATTTGGGGCGCCCCAGTGTGGAGACATTCCAACATGCCTAGGGTGGAGCTACTAAAGCTTCGCGCCCTTATTGAATCTTATTGGATTCTAGTCACGGTTTGGAGCACATACCAGGTACAGTTTTACCCGAATTTTTTCTTTTCGGTGGATGGTAAACAATCATACAAACATGTGAATGTCATCAATGCTGCGAAGAAAAAATGCTGGGCTGAGCTAATTCCTGCTGTGCTGTGTTGCTTTGTCCGCCTCAACGGCACATCCAGCAACAAACTTCATCTGAAGAGATCACTTCCACTTCCGCAACCAGGCGTCCAGTGTCAGTGTGCCGATAACAGCAAAGGTACACCCACATATGACATGCTTGCGGGAAGTTCCATTGTGGGATAACACAATCACCAAGCACCACGCATCACGTTCCTTTTGGCTGACCGCCGATCACTGGGTCACTTAGTGCGGCAGACACTGGCAAAGGTGGCTGTGCGCGCCGCAGGCTGGCAGCGGGCCGCAAGGTGATCTTCCAGGGGAGCCAAGGCGGACATGTCCCACCTGACGACACGTCGATGCCATTGACCCAAAAATCCCAAATCAGTGTCTAAAGATCAATTCGAATGTGTGGAATTGTCTGGAAGTTATCAACACCAATAAATTTTGGGAATGCTCCACCAAATAGCTATTGAAAGGACCCGTGAAGCCCGGCTGTATGTTCAAACATGTTCCAACATCCGCTTCTGCCGCTTCCTGCGTCAAAAATGAACTTGATTGAAGAAACGACAGTCGTCTTGAGTCACCTTGAGTAATGGACTGGTCCAGCGTTGGGCTCCGCACTTGACTCAGAATTTGATTTGCTCAAGTCTTCTCGGTAAACATCTGGGCCGAGCTGCTCTTGGCCCGGCTTCCAGCCCCGCAAGCGTGGCAAATACCGGTGCAACTCTAAAAACCTGCGCAGCCACCCGGGGAAAAATGGAGTGCATGGATCACCGACGACGCACAGGGTTTACCATTCCAAAAATTTAGAGGCCCCCGCATCAACATCTTGGCGACTCACAGAGCCGTTTTTCTTTGTCACGTACCAGCACACTCCCACAAGGGCCAGATGCACACCTCTCCACCAGCTGTGCAATGGATTCCAGCATGCCAGATTTACCAAAGGTTGCATCAACCTCAGGACAAATTTCACACGACTCTCTGGGCTGGATATCATAAGATGGACGACGGATACAAAAGGGCTTTTATGAACACCGTTGCGAAACCTGAAGCAGAAAGGCCATCTACTTTTGCTGGCAATGGGAAAACGATTTCGCAACCCTTCCTCTGTTGCTCGCGGGAATGCAAGTACAATGCGTTCTTCGTTTTGATTGTAAGTTTGGGTCGAAAATTCACGCGGTGTTTGCATTCTTGATAGCTTGTGGGACTTGAACTGCTTGCCGGAAAGAAAGAACAACAAGCCACGCGCAAATACGTTAGCGAGGAGTCGTGTTTCAGGAATTGCCGGTGAAGAAACCCATCTTCGCCCAGCTTCTGCCGCTTCAAATAGACTCGCGTTGGCTTTCCTGAGCATGTCATCCCACTGGCTTGAATAAATGACGCCGAAAGAAGCGAGATTCCCGGGCGGTTAGTAAAATCGGTAACCAAAAAATAAACCATAAAACCAGAGATCCTTAAGCATGCAAAGCATTGACTTTGGCGTTCCGAAATTTGAAAGACCCCCATACACCAATTGTTTTCAGTTGATGTCAAATCCCAGGCCAACAAAGTTGGCCTCAGAGTACATGTGTTTTGTGATATCGAAAAGATCACATAAAATTCGCGGAATACGGAATACGCCGACAAAAGCAGATCGGATGGCACTCCACAAAAAATAGGGTGTGGCTGTTTGCTTTTAGCTTCTGCAACTGCTTCTCCTGCGCGGCCTTCTTCGAAGCGCGCTTGGCTGGATGAGCAAGGGCTTTAAGCACAACACCAGCCTGGCTGAAAAGGCTACGAGACCCATTGACAGTCAGCCGCGTGTCAGTAAGCATTCAGTAACTTGACAAACCACCTGTTGCACAAATGCCTGCAGGAATTCTTCACCCTTCCGACTTGCAAAGCTCTGTCATGTTGCTGGTGAAAGAAACCTGTCATTTTTTCGTTGTCCGTGGTTCCTCCCTGATCTGTGCAGCGATCAATGCTAGTAAGCATTTTGCTTATTGATCATTAAATATCAATCGCGGGTGGACCTTATGCGTTTTCCATTTGTTTCTCACTATGATGTGGTACTCAACTCCAAGATTCGAGCTATCAAAATTGACCTGCTTAGGCTCTACACCAACGCGTGCCTTATTCTTGAAAAGTTCGACCATCTTGGCTTCCATAAAGTTCTGAATTGCAATGCCCCGCATACGCTTGTCACGCAAGCTCACCGGAGGTGCATCGGGGGCTTCATAAGACCAAACATTCAGTGAGGCCGTCTGCTCAAATGGTTGCTCGAATTGATGCCACCAATGGTTCGGAAGGAACCTCATGTCATACAATCTAGGCTATTTGGATCTATGATGTTGGAGGGCCTCTCAAGAATGTTGCAATAGCAAAAACGTATGTGTATAGCCTGGGTGGTTCCTGCAACCTCTTTGGAAGGCCTTTGGGTAACTCGGCAACCTTGGGACAAGAATAAAGAATCTCAATCACCACACAACTCTAAACTTATGCTCCGCTTTAAAAGATTTTTTCCTGATGGCCTGGGGCCCGCAGGACCAGCCCTTTCAAAGAAATTGCATTGTAACTTACAAGACAAGCCCCTAATACGGAAGAATCGCCTTGCATGCCTAACAGAACACCATCCCGCACCATTCTGCCTGCATCTTTCTAGAACACCTGCGTCTGGGAGCCAAGCCAAGACTCAACCGCATGGAAAAAAATGCAAACGCTGCGCCAGCTTTTCCAATTGAAACCATGGCATGGTCTTCCATGGATTTGAGAACAGAACATAGTCCCTGGTACGCTATCTTCATTCATTTCCAGAAAGCTTTTGAGACTATCCAATTTGGTTCTTCCCAGAGTGAGCCGATGGAAGCGGATGGAAACTTGCGGACGCCGAGGGAAGCCGGACCATGGAAACGAATAGAAAGCAAAACGCATCTAAAATCTAGACCTCTTCACCGGCAAGTCTGCAATTCCTGAACTGTGACGTATACAGTTTTGACTTCCGTGAAAAAAAAATGACATGGTTCATCGTCTGCCAG
Organism: Symbiodinium sp. clade C Y103; assembly: GCA_003297045.1. Classification (NCBI taxonomy): domain Eukaryota; class Dinophyceae; order Suessiales; family Symbiodiniaceae; genus Cladocopium; species Cladocopium sp. clade C. The sequence goes on along the minus strand of BGPT01000027.1, from coordinate 523,673 downwards.
TTGCCCGCCAATTGCCTGTGCAAACCAAAAAAAGCTATCCCAATAGCTGTCGAACAGCAGGACGTCTCCAGGTCCAACCACTGTCTCATGCAACTTGGCCGAAGCGAAGCCCGGAAAGCGCGTCAAATTTGGTGCGGAAACGTTCACTTGAGCGCTGCCCGCATTGGGATGGCTGCCTGGCTGGTGGCTACTGATGCTTCTATGCGGATGATTGCTGATGCGGCGGATAAATTATTATCATTCCAATAGATGGACATTGGGGTGCCAAGGTCTTGACCCGTACCCATGTATCTATAGCTTCTGAAAGCCTACCTTCAAATGAGTTGCGCACAGCCGAGATACTGGGATACGGATAGAATGCATCCTGCTGCCCGGGCTCCGCTAATAAGACCCGCTTTCGGCCCCAAGCCATAACCTCAGGAAGGCAGGGGAGGCATTGTTTGGACAGCAGCATTTGCTGAGGGCCTTGAGGGCAATTCAAGACAGTTTTCTTTGTTTGTTTGTAAAAAGCATGTCTGAGAGGCATAATTTGCGCACCCAAAATGGATCTTTCTGTGCCCAACATGGGTCCAACATAGGTCCAACATAGGCCACCAAAGGACCAACACACTTAAAGCCAACATACGGCCAAGATAGGCGCAAGATAGGCCCAATCAAAGGCCGAACGCCAAGATAGCCCAATAAGAAGCCTGTTGATTAAATGGATAAAGACAGACTTGCAGCCATAGCAACATAGAGATTATCAGCCGTGTCATAGTGCAAGGGCATCACGACGCCCTTTTGGCCAATCCAAAGCTTTGCATTGGCGATGCCACCAAAAAACCTCGGTAGTAATCCATGCCACTGTTCCTCGCATGAGCTTCTCTAAAATCCCCAAAAGGATCCATAAAAGGGGGACTTGGCGACAAATTCTCTATCAACCATTCAACTGATTATACTAGTTTAAATTATTTGCATCACCATGGCTGCCACAGTTCTAAGAAAATTACAAGGCCTGGGCTGGTTGGACATTCTGGAGCCTACCAATCAGAATAGGGCCAAGGCCGCTTGCTGGTACCTCGCCTCACCCAACGACTCATTGCAAGGCACGGCTGCAGCCGCTGTGCAGGGCGCAAGGCTTCCGCCACTGCACGCAGCTCCGCCGCCAGCTCTTCGGGAGCTGCTTGGCCCGCCACCACTGGAGAGCCATCACGCTCCATGACCTGGGGGGGCCCGGCCGCCTGGGTCCGTTGGATCACCGAGACTGCTGAAACGAGAAGCTAAGCTCAAGACCACATCATGCAAATAATGCACCAAATGTCTACTGCCCTCGGTCTCGCCACTGTGGAGAGTCTTAGCAAAGCCATCAAAGCTGTCTCGGTACAAATGTGTTGTAGGGCGGAAAGGATATGGATACCTGAGTCAACTCAGTCAATAACTCAAATCTTGAAAGCGCAATGACAAGAAACCTGCCTAAGAGTCCGCAGGGCAAGTTGCTTCTACACATGTCAAATTGTGGCATCCTGGAGACGTGAACGTAATCGAAGGAAGTTTAGAAGTGAAACTTCCGACAATATGGACAGTTGAAAAGCAGAGGTGAGAAAAGTCAGAAGTGAGAAGATCAGAGATGAGAAANATGTCGAAAAAGTGCACGCCGTTGTGGCGCCAAGCACATTTGGAAGTCAAAAGTGTCAAAAACTGAGGGTTTTAAGCACATTTTGAGATGTCAGCTAACTAACTGAACTAACAACTTAACAACTTAACAACTTAACTACTTAACAACTTAACAACTTAACAACTTAACAACTTAACCACTTAACCACTCAACAACTTAACACCTTAGCTAGTTAGGTAGTCAGTTAGTCAGTCAGTCAGTTAGTCAGTCAGTCAGTTAGTCAGTTCGTCAGTTAGTTAGTTATGTAGTTAGTTAGTTAGTTAGTTAGTCAGTTAGTTAGTTAGTCAGTTAGTCCGTTAGTCAGTTAGTAAGTTAGTTAGTTAGTGAGTTAGTCAGTTAGTTAGTCAGTTAGTCAGTTAGTCAGTTAATCAGTTAGTCAGTTAGTCAGTTAGTCAGTTAGTTAGTTGGTTAGTTAGTTAGGTAGTTAGTTAGTNTTAGTCAGTTAGTCAGTTAGTCAGTTAATCAGTTAGTCAGTTAGTCAGTTAGTCAGTTAGTTAGTTGGTTAGTTAGTTAGGTAGTTAGTTAGTTAATTACTTAGTGAGTTAGTTAGTTAGTGAGTTAGTGAATTAGTCAGTTAGTGAGTTAGTCAGTTAGTTAGTCAGTCAGTCAGTTAGTCAGTTAGCTAGTTAGTGAGTTAGTGAGTTAGTGAGTTAGTGAGTTAGTGAGTTAGTGAGTGAGTGAGTTAGTTAGTTAGTTAGTTAGTCAGTTAGTTAGTTAGTTAGTGAGTTAGTCAGTTAGTTAGTCAGTCAGTCAGTGAGTCAGTTCAGTTAGTCAGCTAGTCAGTTAGTCAGTTAGTCAGTCAGTTTGTCAGTTTGTCAGCTAGTCAGTTTGTCAGTTTGTTAGTTAGTTTGTTAGTTAGTTACTTAGTCAGTCAGTCAGTTCGTCATTTAGTCAGTTAGTTTGGCAGGCAGATAGATAGACAGATAGATAGGCCGACGCTCCAACCACTTGTCGGTCCATCAGTGAGTTCGCTCTGCCATCCATCAGTCACAGCAACGAACCTCTCCTATAGGTTTACCATTTTTGAAACTTCCGCCACCGCCTTGTGCGGTACTACTGGTAGAGTAATAGCCAACACTTGCCACCTGTTCGGATCGATGTAAGTAATCCTTCATGTCAAACGTCTCTGTTCGCTTTCGCTTTCCGCTAATCTGGTGGAATGCAAAATTCTTGCGCTATCAAAAATGCAATCAAAATCCGTGACGGGAACAAATTGATACACTAAATGAATACCAAATTGCTTGGCCTCAGCTGCAACTTTCCTCGGCTCGTAGTATTGACAACATCGGCCAGGGATATCTGCTGCAATGTTGTAAAAGCCTTGATGCATACCTCAAAGCCCGCCATGCTCAGGAGGTCATGTCAGGTCTCAAAGATTTTGAAAGTAAATACTCTGGCTCTGGCATCTACTGTTCAACTCACAACTTTCCCTGGCTTCAATGTCGCTTGCCATGGAGCCACTGGGTCAAAAGGGCCGGAACCTCAAGATGCCTGGCAAAACCTGACGTTTTTGTGCTTCTCACCGTGGAATTATCACAGCTCACAGCTCACATGATGAAAACCAATGCGATATCTAGATGGGGCTGGCAAAGGAACCGGCACCATATAAATATCAGAGATACGCAGGTTGAGATAGTCCAGTGTCCATTTGTGAGAAACTGGCTTTGCAGGCAAGTCCTTGCATTTGCTCGCGACCAAAAGGAAACAATAAAAATTCAAGAAAATCCCCACTCACATATAGCGAAACAAAAAAAAATCATGGTAAAAACAAGCGCCTTCGGAAGGTTTCACTGCACCAAGCTTCCAGAGCTTCAAACAGGTCAGTAATCACCACGGGGTCGTCCCTCATGATCATCTCCTTGGCCTCAAGAAACTTTCGTCGCGGTACCCTGGGGATCTCCCGGTGTGCACTGGCCATCCCGTGGTGGCGTGACGCTTCGAGTAAATCCTTGGCATCTTCATCGTCAAAGACGGCCTAGGGAAGGCAAAACAGAGGCATGGGCGGCTCTGGGTCAATTTACCCTGATACCCCACCTGGTCCAGCCACAAAATGAAACATATAGTCAAAAAAATCGATTTTATCCTGATACCCTAGTGTGCGAATCGCAATTTAATTACCCATATTGCCCATATTTGAAATAATTCATATTCGCCCGTGCACATATGAGCAACCATCGAGGCCTGGGTAAAATTTACCACCCAATGTTGGGACTATGAACTGTTCATGGCTTGGGGATGAACAAAAAGGGGTATCAGGGCAAACTGACCCATACCCATGTCCGAATTCCAATCTTACGTGCTCAGGTCAAACATGATGAGGTGACATCTTCAATCCAAGGTTCAGTTGGCAAGCAGGCGAATTCGAAGCAACAATTTCAATCATCAAACACTAAGGCGCAATGTTTGAAAACTGCATGTGTTCTTGAAAAAACTTCCGCACGGCCCTCTGAGATACACCATGATACACCCCTCCCTTTGATTGGTTTTGCAATGCATGTTTGCTGTATTGTATTGGCTCTAACTACGACCAGACAGTTTTGACTTGACTCCGAGAAAGACCAGACCGTTTTTCAATTAATTAGTCAAGCAGCTTCGAGCTTCGGTGTGATACGAGACAAGAGTGCAGCAATGCTGTCCTAACGACCCCGATCAGCATCCCAAGTCCGGTCATCCAAAACGAGCTGCAAGGCAAGTACAGTATCACAAGTATGACTCCGAGGCTGGAAGATACAACTCCACGCATCATGAATTGTGAGCAGAATGAATGAAGTCATGTTTAAAGTTGTCATGCTCAGGTGCCCAGAACGCTTCCAATTTCAATTTCCAAATTTCCAAAACATTGAAATCGATTCAAAAGCATTAAAACCATGCTGTCTCACCCATCATTTTCTCCTCTCCGCATGGTTTCCAAACTGTGAAAACCCGAATCCTAATCATCCAAAATTGCAAGAATACCCTCCCGGTCACACATTGCCAGGAGTGCGCATGAAACAACGACGCTCCTCTGAACCCTGGTCCTTCATTTCGTCCGAAGCGGAGCTCTCAGTAAGGGCAATCTTCAGGGCACGGTATGCTGCTCGCAGCTTTGCAGGGCCAAAGTCAGGTTGTTTCACCTGAGAAAAGACCAGTTGGTGTCGGCTTCCTAGCTCCCAGTTCGAATGTCAAATGGTTGGTACCACGAAATCAGCCTGTCGAAAATGCTTTTGCTGTCACCTGTCCCAGACCTCCCTTTCCATTCTGGAACCGCTTTGATTGTTTTTTTTCCATCTACGCTTCTTGAACAGGGGTGTCGGTTGGTAGAGGTGATAAATCCCACGTTGCGAGCGTTGTCAGCAACTACGGAGCTCAGCTATTGCATTTCCCGACCCAAAATCATCAGCACCGGCGACTTAACCGAATTAGCTTATGTTATGTAAGTATAAAATCATGATTCTGCAGGCTGTGAGAGCGTTGGTGTTCCTGCCAGACCCTTGAGACCGATCGGATCACCGAGCAGCATCCATGAGATCCTTCGCATGCTTGACCCACTCTTCGGGCGAACGCTGCTCAGTGTTACCACAAGTCTCCGAATCGCTTGCCTGGTGTGAGCACAACGAGGAACAACCAGGAACGATCAGGAACTCAAGGATCACGGAACAAAAGGTTCAGATGATATGATGATATGAGCCACAAGGAAACTTTGTTTCGGATCCTTCCAAAATTTGACTTTCGAAAGATGAACGCTGCAACGCCACCTTTCGGAACAGAAACTTCTGCAAAACCCACCCCGCCAGAAAGGTTTTCCGGAACCGTTGAGGCCGCCTAAAAGATAACCCAGCCTTAATTGACCTCAAACTTTCACTGAGGGAAACGCTGAGTTACGAAGCGCCGGACCGTGCCTGGGACATTCCAAATCTGATTTCCACTCATCGCCTAAAACCACCAGTACTTATCTACCCCTCGGGCTTCGTGCGTGTTTCTATCTCAGAAAAATTGGCCCCACGAACTTCCATGAACTGCAGGTCCGCTCCCCAAGCTGCGATTGGATGCGCAGGAAAGCACTTCTCCCTCACCGGGCTCCAGCCGCAGCCGCCAAGTTTGATGCACTCAGAACAGGACTCAGCAGTACGGCACGCCACACTTGCAGCACATTCCTCTGGCGATGTAGTGTCGCCTGGCTCTTAAAAATTTGAAGCGTGCCTAGGGGATCAATATATAATCTTCAAATCCCGTTTAGAGGAGTGAAACCGGGCAGGCCACTAACAAAGGATGAAATTAAACTTCATTCTTGTTCCTCAAAGAGGTGCCCCTTTTGTCTGATTCTTGAAACTAAACCGAGTTGGACCCAAAAAACGGGCCCCAATCAGCCGCTAACAAGTTCCAAAAGACAGGAAACAAACATCGCCCATCTTCATTTTGTCACAAAAACAAGTGAAGAATTCTATCATTATCTTCCGTTCGAATCAATGATTCCTTTTTCCCGAGAGCGTCTGCGAAGGGTTTTTCTTAAAAAGGGAGCTGCATTTTCACATCTTCATGGTTACATTTTCATATCTTCACATCTACACATTTCACATCTTCATACTTCGCATCTTCATATCTTCACATCTGCACATCTTACATCTGCATTATTACATCTTCATACCTCTTCACATCTGCACATCTTACATCTTCATATCTTCACATCTGCATGTCTTCACATCTGCATGTCTTCACATCTTCATACTTCACATCTTCATATCTTCACATCTGCATATCTTCACATCTGCACTTCTTCACATCTGCAGCTGGCAATGCCAGCGAGGATTTTCGAACTGCAACCCTTTCGCACGAAACGAGGTTCGATCGTCAAAAACTCGAGTAAAATTGCGATTTTGAGGTGTCCCGCGCAGCCCTTTCGCACCAAACGAGGTTCGATCGTCCAAAACTGAAATAAAATTGCGATTTTGAGTGTGCTGGATGAACCTTTCCCGCACGAAACGAGGTTCGATCGTCCAAAACTGAAGTACCAGTAGTACCGCACAAGGCGGTGGCGGAAGTTTCAGAATAGGAAACCTATAGGAGAGGTTCGTTGTTGTGAGTCATGGATGGCAGAGCAGAAGCGTCGGCCTATCTATCTGTCTATCTATGTGCCTGCCTAACTAACTGACTAGCTGACTGACTGACTAACTAACAAACAAACAAACTAACAAACTAACCAACTGACCCACTGACTAACTGACTAACTGACGAACTGACGCACTGACGAACTGACTAACTGACTAACTGGCTAACTGACTAACTGACTAACCGACTAACCGACTAACCGACTAACTGACTAAGTGACTAAGTGACTAACTGACTAACTGACTAACTGACTAACGGACTAACGGACTAACTGACTAACTGACTAACTAACTAACTAACCAACTAACTAACTAACTAACTAACTAACTGACGAACTGACTAACTGAGTAACCGACTAGCTAACTAACTAACTAGCTGACTAACAAACTAACTAACTGACTAACTGACTAACTGAGTAACTGACTAACTGACTGACTAATTGACTAACTAACTGACAAACTAACTAACTAAGTTGTTAAGTTCTTAAGTTGTTAAGTGGTTAAGTTGTTAAGTTGTTAAGTTGTTAAGTTGTTAAGTTGTTCAATTGTTAAGTTGTTAAGTTGTTAAGTTGTTAGTTCAGTTNTAAGTTGTTAAGTGGTTAAGTTGTTAAGTTGTTAAGTTGTTAAGTTGTTAAGTTGTTCAATTGTTAAGTTGTTAAGTTGTTAAGTTGTTAGTTCAGTTACTTAACTGACATCTCAAAATTTGCTGAAAAACCCTCAGTTTTTGACACTTTTGACTTCCAAATGTGCTTGGCGCCACAACGGCGTGCACTTTTTCGACATCGGATGGCCATCGAATCGTCAAAANCAAATGTGCTTGGCGCCACAACGGCGTGCACTTTTTCGACATCGGATGGCCATCGAATCGTCAAAAAGTGCTCCGAACCCCTCACGTTTTTACGATTTTGACTTCCAAATATGCTTCGCGCCACAGCGCCGTGCACTTTTTCCAGATCTCAACTTCCAAAAGTGCTCCGACCGTGACAGTTTTTAACACTTTTTACTTCCAAATGTGCTTCGCGCCACAGCGCCGTGCACCTTTTCCACATCTCAACTTCCAAAAGCTGTCCGCGAATGACAGTTTTTAACACTTTTTACTTCCAAATGTGCTTCGCGCCACAGCGCCGTGCACTTTTTTGACATCTCAACTTCCAAAAGTGCTCCGAGACCGTCAGTTTTTAACACTTTTTACTTCCAAATGTGCTTCGCGCCACA
>BGPT01000027.1:470896-486236 GCA_003297045.1 Symbiodinium sp. clade C Y103 | reverse complement strand
TCATCATCATCATCACCATCACCATCACCATCACCATCACCATCACCATCATCATCATCATCATCATCATCATCATCATCATCATCATCATCATCATCAACATCATCACCACCACCACCATCATCATCAGCATCAGCATCACCATCACCATCACCCTCACCATCACCATCACCATTGCCATGATGAGGAACAGTCATCATCATCTGAACCATTGCCTGTCTCAGCTTTGGATTGGCCACGTCACCTCAGACTGGCTCAAGCGGTCGGGGCAGAGGAGCTCGCAGAAACTGAGTTCCATGGCGACGAAACCATCGCGCAACAGGCCATCTTGGGCGGATCTGTTCGACAGTGATGACGAGCACGAGAAGAGTTCCATGGCGACGAAACCATCGTGCAACAGGCCATCTTGGGCAGATCTGTTCGACAGTGATGATGAGCACGAGAAGAAGCCTGACCCTGGCTATGTTCCGGACATCCACCAAGAAGCCCTGCAGGCGACAGCAGAGGTACCAAAAGTGGATCGTGAAGATGCCCAAGTCCATGACAAGAAGGGTGAAAAGGATAAAGGATGGCCACAAAAGTTGGCGTACCGACCCCGCTTCTTGCAGACCGTGCCTCAAAGTTCCGCAGTTGTCAATACCAAGACCGCCGAGACTCCAAGCCATGCCGAATTCCAAGAGTCATCGAGCCACGTTGGCCCCCTGGCCGACATGTGGATCTTTGAGAAGCCAGATCCGGAGATCCATGTTGAAGCATGGTTGTCCCGTGGCCCTTTGGTCATGAAGAAGGGTGAGAAGATGTACCTTTGGCGTGCCACCGTTCGCCCCCGAGACCGCAAAGCTTCTCTTTGTGCTAAGTGTCAGCAACCATGTAGCCACCATCACCAGGATTGCAAGTACATGGGCCAGATTCCCTGTGGCTGGTGCAACCGACCCCCATGCAAGCATGCCGCAGAGGGACAATGCACTCACAAACAGTGCTCTCGCAAGAACTTCGGATGCAACTTCTGCCACTATGGCACAAGTGGCCACTGCATCCCGAATCAAAGTGACGTGCAGAAATGCAATATCCCATGGCCATGGCAATGATCCTGCGCGATAGGACAGTGAGAAGACAGGCGTTCACCTGACAGAGTCTACAGCAGCCTGTCGCCAAAGTTTGGTGAGTAGATGGTGGCACCATTTTAATTTCAGGAAGAAAACACTCCGATATGGCCGTCTGGGTGGAAGGGAAACAGTAACCATCATCTTTATCTTTTCTGATATGATTTTTCGGTCAGATTTTGGGTTTCTTCAGATGGGGGATCCCCATGGAACCATGGGTTACACCACTAACATTAAATCGTCTAACTTTGGATGATTTGGGGGTACTACCACTATAGGAAACCTACATTTCAGCAAATCTATCCAAATCATAACAGATGTGAGACAACCTTGGGGCCAGGCTTTCCTTGCAGCTCTTTGAATTGTACAGAACCTGTGTGAAAAGAGGCTGCCCCCCAAATCTGACCTATCATCATCTCATCATTTTCCCTCCATTTTCCCATTCTGATTTTTACATTCCCCAATATCTTGGTTGGCACAGTCCCCTATAATCATCGGTCATCATCAACCCACCGTGGTTTGGCCATGGCAAGCTGAGGTGTGCCGGCGTGGACATGTGCCTTGGGCCATGGAGATCCAAACCATACGGGATCTAGCATGATATGTGGCTGTTTTTGCTGGAAAAAAATAGGGGACATTGTCTCAAAGTAGATGGCTATTTTAGTAGTGAACGTATGGGAAAATGAGGATTTACATGAGTGGATGCCGTTTTTTTGAACCGAAATTTGCAGACAAATCCAAATGGACTGGAAGTTTTGGTGCGAAACATTCCTGTAGCATTTGTTCGTCTTCAACAGCGAGGTATTTCCTCTTCAAGCATCTAATTTGCTGTCCAGTATTGATGATATCCAAAGATATCCAAAGTGACAGGTCCAACGCGCTCTGCAGATGTATCTGCGGCACCGGCAACCAGAAGGCATGAGAAGCTTCAGAGTGTAGAGATAGGCAGAGATCACAGAAGTTTCTGACCACATCTCTGTACAAAGAACGGACTCCAGTTGGCCTTAGGTTTGGTCTTGAGATGTCTTGAGTCTTGATTTTGAAGCTGTGAAACATGAAGCACAAAGTGATTGGTTGCTCAATCTAAAGACAACAATGAATCTAGTGCCGGCGTTCTCTTAATTTGTGCGGCTTTAACTTCCTATCCCATCTTGACCTGCAATCTGGCGAATCTGAGTCTTCCCCAAGAATCACAGTTTCCAGAAGCTGCTTAAGCTCAAGGTTGTTCGTCACCCAGGAAGCCCAAGCACCTGTGAAGGGATATGTTGATTTTCGTTAGCAGTTTGATCTCGATTTTGCAATGTTTTGTCCCTTTCTTTGAATCATGTTTATCATTGTTTATCATGTTTATCATGTTCTATCCTGTTCTATCCTGTTCTGTCACGTTGTATCATACCGAATCATACCCTTTGCTTCCCTGTGCATCTCATCGTTTCTCCAAAGAGGACCACCATGGACCGTGATCCTACGCAGCCAGGATCAGTTCGAACTGCAGCCGGCGTTTCCCACCTCAGTGCGGAGCTCAAGTAATGGACATGGCATCCCTTTGGGATGGTTTCCCACAAAAAACTTCCATTTATAGTGGAATTTCCCATGAAGATGCATTTTTTTTCGGGATGTCCCAGCTTGCCATGTTTGAGTACTGGAAGGGATTCGATGGTGTTGCTTGGTGTTGTAGAGAGAGAGAGAGAGAGATGCCCGGTTCCTTTCATGGAGCTGCAGGGAGATTTCTTGTGAGTGACATCCAGTGCAGGGAATTAGAGATCGATTTTGTAGAAAGGCTGAGGCTGCGATTCACTGGGTATTGTGGACTGAGGGCAAATCGCTTGACCCAAGATTTCGTTTTGAATCCTTGGAAAGACCAACGTGGCAACTAGCCAACACAAAAAGGTTTATCTAGATAAGATGATCTAAGCGCTGATCCATGGTTTGCTGCTCTCCAGAGGTGACCAGATTCGTCAGCCCTTCATCATTTCATCAACTAGACCCACCCTCAATACAGACAAAAAATATGAGTATGAAGACAGTTTGAAACTTGGAAATGATGGGGGTACACCATCCCGATTTTTTTCCCCATCTTTTTGGGAAACCCTATATTACATTTGCAGGGCGGTGAAGCTGGATCTTGCTTTGCGCCTGAGGACTTCGGAGTGCCCGAAGTCCGTTGCTCAGAAAATGCCAAGCCGGATTGATGCCAGGAGAAGTATCAGCACCATGAGCCAGCTGTTGGGAGATGAAACCAAACATACTGCTATTGATCAGTTTTCACATTACGACACCATCATTGTTGGCAATTTTTTTGGGATCCACAAGTTGATGCTCAAATCATCTCAAATCACATTGTTTTGGGGGGTTGTTTGATGGTCAACTCCCAATTTTGCCAGTTGAACCGTGGACCCCATGACATCTGAGGCACCCCAGCGTGGCGCCCTGGAGTGCGACGACACCCTGCAACGCCTGGATGCCGCCATGTCACCCCCCGGGGGCCTCAGCTTCTCCACCCTGCAGCAGCCCTTGCGGGGCACACCGATGCTCGGTGGAGATAGGGTGGATGGAGCCAAAAAAACCGGGTGGGGTATGGTGAGGTGGAATTTTCTGGACATGTTTCTCGGAGAATGGTTTGGGAATGAGAGGATTGCATCTGCAACGCACTGCAGTAGCGGGTAATCCTCACAACAGTTTTGAGATAGGCAGGGAGCTGCCGGGTGAGAATGGTAGATTGCTGGGAAGACTTATTACTTATTACCTACACATGATGGACATGGTCACCATGGCGGTTCCCACATTTCATTCATGTTTGAGGGCCCCCAGCATCATCGGCCCAGGATCAGGGAGGGGAATCTGTGGTACCTCTCTGCAGAAGATCAGGCAGGTGATGTTTTGGATGTGGTGCTGGAACACATTCGACCATGTACTGGGTAGATCTTAGTAGAAAATGACAGGGCAAACCCCAAACCTAGGATCATACTACCAACGCTTGTACATAAAAATCTGGCCCAGCCGCCTCCAACCCCAAGATTTGGAGATGCGATAGCACCATTGGAGATAGCGGTGGGGCCATGCTGGTTTCGACAGGTAGATGCAGTGCACTTTTCACTCTATGTGAACGGCTTCTTCTTCAGACATGAAGGATGGCGAATGGGGCAGTACCCACAAAGCTGATATGGTCTGGGCCGATGCCGAAAAGTTGTCGGAGGTCGAAGCTCTAGAAAAAATGAGTCTTCTGTTGAGTTCTTTTTTGTGGGACAGCAACAACATGATGAAACAAATTGAAGAGTTCTCGGAACTTGGCTTGTGCCCCAGCTGAGCAGAACTTGGAGCCTTCTAGCAAGAAACTAACAAATTGTGGACAGATTGAAAAACTAATCAGTGAGGTTCAAAAGATACATCCATGGAATCCATGAGAGGAATGCATGTCAGGAGTGCAGCAATGTGCCGCATGTCCAATCTCAGCTTTGTTCGGTCAAGAAAGGAACTAGTTCAACGGTTGTCCATGGTTGTCCCATAAATGGTGGCCCACACGGCCCCATTCCAGCATTCTCTTTCACCTCACATTGGACCAAACAAAACTTGTGCAGTGTTCAAAACCCTTGCTATTGGTAGTTGGTTTGGGGGTTAATTTTCGACCTCCCCTCAAGAGAATGGGGATCATCAAAATGAAATCACAATCAAAATCCATGAACTGGGAATCCGATTCTTAACGAACCAGGATTAAAACCAATGGTACCATATTTGGGGAGAATGAACATCCATGAATCCCATACTTTTTGAGGTTTTACAAGGGTACCAGGGTATTGATCCATAGCTCTCAGGAGTTGAAGTGTCCATCTCCCTATCACCCTTCGTGTTGGTTCGGCCCCTCGCATGGAGATGGGATAGGTCGGAAAGGTTTCGGCAGGCGCGCTTGGTCCAATCCGCGGAACGTAGGTTTCACCATCTACTGGATGTTTTTTTTAAATGGTGAACCTATGGAAATCTACCATAATTGTTCCATGGAAAAAACAGAGTTTCCTGTAGATTTTCCCTCAACCCATTTGACGGTTTGGAGATGTTTGCGGTCCACTCTTACCAGGTCCAGATCACTTGGGATGTGCTCGAGCCAATCTAGCTATATATCCAGCTAGCATTGCTTGTACCAACTGCAACATCCCCTGCCCAGTGCAGTTATTGCTAAGGAATTGTAAGTTCCAAAGCGGTCCGGTGGCCCAGGGATCCGAAGGCATCCGAAGGGATCCCTTCGGGGTCCCGCAGCCTGGAAGGGGTCTTGAGAGCATTGGGATATGAATCACCCTCTTGTAAACTAACATAGCTATGGAAATCACAATTTTGACAATTTTTAACAGGTGAATCAATCATGTATAAATGGATATATATATATATGGTTCATTTTCCAGAGCTATGTTAGTTTCAGGGTACATGATCGTAGATGTGATTTTAAGTTTCTAAGCAGCCCCATGAAGACCTTGGATCACATCAGAAGAGCCTGAAAGCAAAGGCTACAATGCGACACTGACCGCTGCAACCTCAGAGTGCGATGAACTAATGCTTTGAGTTGGTCAGCAGATTAGTGCTTTTGCAAGTCTTGGATGCTTCTTGTACATGTACCCTCTGGAAATCAAGCATGGCAATGGAAGATCCGCCATTTATGCATGATTTGCCCACTAAAGACTTCCATTTAGAGGGGCTTTCCCTGTTTGATTACCCAAGGGTAGACGGCAAAACTTGGGTTCTCAACAATCCCTCCTTCTGACCTTGAGCTTCTCGGTCTTAGGATGTGAAGATCTTCAAGATTTCCCTCTTTGCGCACCTTGGCGGGGGAAGACTTGGTGCTGCGGTTGAGGTTATAAATTGGGATCAATTACAGGTTCTCACCCCCATCAATTTGGATACAACCCCTGCAGCTTACAAGTATAGTTATAAAGTTATACATCTACTTATAACTGGAAATGCACCCCCACGGATGCCGTCCAGTCGTGTTTTTTTTGAGTATTGCAGATGAATTCAACCACTGTGGGACTGCCAGGCACAGCGCCTGCTACTACTTCGGGGTCCGCTCGGAGGATGAGAGATGGGCTGAGGAGGAACGATCTCGATGGGTGTTGGATGTCTCTCGAGCCATACGACTTGCCACTTGGACGACTGGGCTTATGGGGTTCGACGGAGGACACGGCTGAGTTTGATGGGTGACTTGTAAAGGAGTCAGTAGTAGATGTGCCGCAATGTGGAACTAGGATTGGCAAAGGGTTGTCTCGCGACATTTTTTGCTGTATTGAATATGTTGGTCTAATGCTTTCGGAGGTCGGGCTTGTTTCAAGCTCTCTTAGCTAAAAGCCATTTCATTCTTGTCAAATCATCAATTCTTAAGTTCTAGTTCTACTTGTTGCTTGGACTTGGATGCACCGTTTGCAAAAAATCCATTTTGATCTGAAGTTGTGAAGAAATCACTTGCGTGGAAATCACATCTTTGTATTATGGTCAGCATCATCTTATTAAAAATGACATAAAATTACCATTTGGTAGTCAAACGTGGCAATGGAAAATCCCCAAACTAAATCCAGGTTTTGATTTCAATGGGACAATCGAGGAACTAAATGTTGGATTTTCCAGCAAGCCACGTCTGATGAAACTGCAGGGCATGGTATATCCCATTACTGTAATATCCCATTAAATCCCAATAAATCCCATTAAAGCCACCATAATCGTCATATTCAGAGGTTTCCTTCCAAGTTTCAAGCCATGTCTTCCATCACCTTGCGACATTGACACATCACCCTAGGTGACACAGAGTCTGTTTCCGCCCTTCCGCATCACCTGTGAACCCTTGCAGGTGCCAATTTATTTGGGTCCGATGGGGTTTTGGGTGGTGAAATCTGAGGGGTTGAAGTCAGTTTCACTTGGAGATCTTCGAATTTGAGGTTCATAGCGAGCTTGAAAAGCCAAATTTCACGGCTGGAATGAAGTCAAAAAGTCTGTGACACCGGGAAGCAGCTTTGGAGGATCTCCTATTCAGTGCAGAACAGCGGATCATTTTTGTGTGCTACTTTCTCTTGGACATTTTTTTGATGGAGTCAACATGATTACACATAACATGTTGAACGTCCAGGAATGGATGGAGCAGAATGGATGGTTTAATGATACCAAACTAAAAATCATCCATTCTGATCCATCCATTCTGATGATAAACATGATACCCTTCCTGTTTGGTGCCTCCATCTTCGGCTGTAGGGAGCACCTCAAACCCGGCGACGACTGATGGCCGGCTATGTGGTGTATCACGAGGATGTCCCTTGGCGTAGCATTTCGGGGGTGCATCCCAGTTGTAGATGGATTATATGTGGATTGTACACAGGTTCCTGTACAATATGGGGTATATATCGGTTCTAAAATGTTCCTCTAAACAGGTTGTAAAACACTTCCTCACAGGGATGCACGTGCAAGTAGGGATGGGGTCTTGACTGTCCTAAAAGCTTGCAGATTTGGCTTCATGGCTTCCATCAAAGGTTTTTTCAACCTCAGTGTCCCTATCACATTGGACGAGCCCAAGTGGGCATCATCAGAAATAGGAATTGAACAAGCAACTATGATTATGGAGTTCCCCTCTGGTAAACTCACATAGCTATTGAAAATGGTGATTTATAATTTATTTTCGAATTAAATAGTTATGTTAGTTTACCAGAGGGTATCCACCAGCGGAAATTGGTATGTTTAGTGTATCCCCGTGAAGTGGTTGGATGGGATGCCCTATGAAAATGGTGAAGTGTATCCTCAAAACAACCCCACAAAATGGCTGGTTGAGTCTCCATATCCCCATGATATCGCTCCATATCCCCATGATATCGTCATTATAGTTGGTTTATTTGATTATCCCATGATACCGTCATGATACCCCTTTTATATCCCCACTATGGACTCACAACACTCCTCCAGATCGTATCCTTTTTTTGACCAACCCCGTTGAGCGGTTTCAAAGACTACTTGGTTCATGATGTTCATGACTATGGGGGTTGTACTACCACTAACATCCCCACAATATCCCCATTGTATCCACACTCTATCCCCAACTACTGATCGGTTTAGTGGGATATCCTATTTCAAATCCCGTCGAAACATCAAATACACGTTCCAGTTTTTCTAGCCGCATTATGGAGCAGAATCTGATGGGTGGTTTCCAGCACTTTGATTTTCAACCGAAGAAATGGCATGATGATCCGCAATGACTTTCACATTGTTTTCAGGAGGGTTGAAACCAGATAGTATTACCATTACTATAGCACCATTATGGATCATTAATTTTGCTTGGTGAATACATTTATGTATCCCATTACAGTACATGCCCACTAGTTTTTCTCAAATCAATCCATTTCACCACCATAAAATCACCCGAACATCACCATAATATTCCATGGATTTGATGAACAAATCCTTGGATTTTATGGGGAATATCAACCAGAAATCACCCGAGTTCGGTTTCTCAACCTCGGCCGGTCGACCAGGTCTCAACCGCCTCGGTGGTGTACTTCGAGTTGCAGGCTCATGAGAAGGGCATGGCCAAGATGCTTCTCTACGAGAACAGCAAGTGCCAGGTCTGGGGGAGGTCTGGGGCAATTGGTGGGTAGAAATCTCTAGAAATGATGGATTTAATAGGGAGGATTCCTAAAATTGGGGGTAATTACTCCCCACATATGTTATTTGTAAGAGATAAACAGATTAGTAATTTAAATGATCATGTTCGGAGATTTCTATACAACATCATAGTCATAGAACCCTTTTTCAAGGATATGGGGGGTTCCTTAAAATGGGGGATCTCCAAGTCACCATTGGTTTCAATACTAGGCTGGTCCAATGACTTGGATGATTTGTACCGCATTGCAAGAAAACTCCATTCTATAACTAGTTTCCATAAGATTTAGTTTTTTTTTTCTTGTGAGATTTTGAGGTTTGTGAGTGTGTGTGAGATGGATTTATGATGTATCCTCGTGCCATAACTGTGGACAATCACTGTTTTTGATAGGTAACTCATCGAACTCAATGGGTCATTTTCTGTAGCTATGCAACAAATTATCATAGGGTATAAGTAATTAGTCTTTCCAGGATATTTACAACCTTACATGATGGTTGGCAATTGTTAGTAATAGTCGGTAATGGTTCTACAGTCAAATATACATAATAATAATGGATGTGTATGAGGGAACCTCCCCAAAATCACCTTAGTGCAGCTTGGTGATTTTTACACATCAGCCACAATTGGGAGCAGATGATTGGGCAATGATTTTCTCTGAGGATTGATGGTGCAACTGATAACCTTGAAGGAAGGGTGTGTTGTACAGCAACTATTCTTTCCCAGGATTGGTTGAAGAGAAGAAACCATCAGGAACAACATGTTTGGTGAGGCATTTAAAAAACATTGGTTTCCCCTGGTTTCCGTTAGCTGGATCGGTTTCACCAGGTGGTGGTGGGTGAGATTCCGCTCCACGAGAGCGCCATGTGCTCCGAGAAGATTGGGATCAACTGCAGCTGCTTCAGCGTGGAGGATGGGAGATTCGTAGCGCTGAGGGGATCCCTCTGGTCATTTGTGGAACTCTGGAAAATCAGCATGTTACTGCAGAGCTATGGAAAACCACCATTTGTTCTTTTCATGAATAGGTAAATCAGTGAACTAAATGGGCCACTTTCCATAGCTATGCAAAAAGTTAGCAGAGGATAGAGTAAATGGATCCAACGGAGTAGCAGGACGTGGTTTCACTATGGCATTCTTCGTGGGTGGGAAAGGCTCTCTTCATGTTCCTTTGAAACAACGCCCAGACAAGTGACCTTTTACTGAAACACCGTCCCTTTTGCATCCTTTTGCGGTTTTGCGGTGTTTTGGGTGGATGAGATATTCTTTTGCAGATCTTGAATCTGGACAGACTCCTGAACGTGCTGGCACTTCTTGCAAATCTACAGGTCCACCATTCCGTTGCCTTTGGGCTCCAGTATCTTACCTCACCTTACTCAGCTTTATAACATCGCACACTCGTATTCTCGCTTGCAAGGATGCGAGTTCTTGAGTTCCTGGGCAATTTTCAAGGCCCATCCCTAATCGAGGTTTATCTTTGGGTAGACCCCCTAGTTGGGATGATTTTAAATAGGACCCCCCCAATGGTTGGTTTACCACACTATCCATGGTTGCGTTCGAAATGGTTGGTTCACATGGGTATTTCTATTGACTTGCATCCCGTGACTACTGGCTACATGCCACCATTGTTATTGCCTAGAAGTGACAAGAACATGCTAAAACAGCTAACCGTCATGTTTCCATTCTGATCATTGATCTCCAAGCTACGGATCACCCCTAGACTCTAAAACCCATCAACCCCCCAAACTTCAAAAAAACACTCATGTCTAGTACTAAAAGGCACTAAACATCAACCACTTTTTTGATGGTTCCATTTGTGCCCGAGGTCTTTCCTTCTGGTGCCTCTGCTCGTGGCCAAATCCTTGGACTGCAGCGGAGATGGATGCCCTGCAGTGCCACAGGCGGTGCTGTTGCAACGCCAGGTGGATGGAAAGGTGGGCCATGGGGGGATCAAAGGTTGGGATCACAAGATTTGGAGGAGGCGTTTGTTGGAATCCATAAAAATGAACAGAGTTGAAGATTTTTTGGCATCGTTTGACATGATGATGTGTATCATTAATCCATCATTTACCCATCATTGAGCTGCATTTTATCTCTCTTTTTCCATTCAGTCAACTCTTCAAGTCTTCACCGCTGCCTACTGAAGCTCCAACCCGCAGGTTTTAAAGGAGGGATCTGCCGAAGTCGTTGAGCGGAACGGCTCAGACACTCACGGTGGTGACACTGATGGCAACGTTTTCGAACCCAGGTCCAGTGTGCCCTCGACAGAAGCTCCAGTGTGGGGGGTGCAATGATGTGTAATATGGGTATACCAGATAGGATGTGGTATCCATATATTTGTATATTTCCCAATGAACACTAGCCGTCATCCCAATATCTCCATGGAAATAGCTATATACTACATGAAAATACATGATAAAGCTGACTGGTGGTTTCACATATTGTTGAATTATTCACCTTGTTTCAAATGATAATCGCGACTGAACCTTGCGCATCACTGCGGGTGGTGCGTGGGGCTGGGCTTGGGTGC
The DNA here is from genome assembly GCA_003297045.1 of Symbiodinium sp. clade C Y103. Classification (NCBI taxonomy): domain Eukaryota; class Dinophyceae; order Suessiales; family Symbiodiniaceae; genus Cladocopium; species Cladocopium sp. clade C. The sequence continues at coordinate 474,988 of BGPT01000027.1, read as the reverse complement.
GCAGCAAGGTGTGAACAACTGAACCATATTTTTGAGATGGGCTGAAAGTTGAAATGGCACGCCCTTTGTTGACCCAGTTATGGCCATCCCAAGTTTGAACCATAGCCGAGGATTGGTCGAAACAAATCAAGATATCCCAAGTGGCTCAAGTGGACCAATTCGGGGATGTTCACAAAGGCAATGGATTTTCAATCCGCTGTTTGATCATTTCTGCTTTGCAGGGTCGTCGTTGTTCGCATGCAAATGGTGCTTTTTGTACAGTCATGGGATTTGATGGATGTGCTTATGGCTCCAAGCCTGTTCCCATCACTTGAAGGGCAATTATGGGGTCCAAATGGAGGTTTCCTAAAGTGGGGGTATCCCCAAATCATCCTAAATTAGACCATTTTAGTGCTGAAACCCGCAATACCTCATCTTAAAGAAACCTCCAAAGCCTTTTCACCAGCTCAGGCAGTCCAGGAAAAGAATGACTCGGAGACGCATGGCGGAGACACTGATGGCGATGCCAATGTGTTAGATCACGAGTCCAGCGTTCCTCGGGCACGAACCAATTGCCCAGTTCGTCTCAATCTCCGGTTTTTGTAGACCAGAACTCTTGGTATCTCCAAAAGTAGAGGTGGTGGGCGACATCTTTCTCCGATTGGCAGACCATGTGGTAAATCCAAGAATCAACCATCCTCATTTGAGGTTTATTATGATTATTGGTATACCTTGGGATGATTTGCAATAGCCCCCACATGGATAGTCATTGGAATGGTATGCACTTGGTTTTACCACATGACTATATCCACCTGGAACACACCGACACCAAGGAAGATGAAGCCCAGGGCCAAAGTGCCGAAAGTCTATTGGCGGATGGAGTCTTTGATCGCCGCCGTCGCCGCCGGCGACGACGTCGACAGATTAACACCTTGAACAGGAAGTGCTGGTACCAAATGTGTCATGGTTCAAACCATAGATGTCCAATTTCCCACTGGTTGGGTGATGAATAGAGGGGTCTTCCCATTCAACAAGCTTTATTGGTAGATGATAGTAAATAGATGTAGATACTCTCCAAAAGGACAGTTTGTAATCCATGCCATTAATTATTCCATGGAGTACGGTGAGCTGAAGGAATGACTTATTTTTTTTGAAATTATTTTTGGGGAAAGATAAAGTAATGATTGGGTCGAGAGGGGGTACCTGCCTGTTCAGGCGGACACATTAGAGCACAGGCTGAAGGCACATTAGGCAGACTATTTCACCACCCTTGGTAATTTAACATAGCTATTGAAAATGGTTATTGAGAGTTGATTTTCCCATTAAACATGCTTTTTTTCCATAGTCATGTTAGTTTACCAGAGGATAACCACCCCCGGTTGGGATGTCAAAGACCCTAGGAGTAATTTCATGGGTTACCAGGTGGGCCGAGCACCAATGGAATTGATCCACTCACCCAAGTGATTTGTTTTGTTCTATAAATTTTTGCGTTTCACCGCGCTTGGTCCCAGAATCATTCATTCGTTGGTTTTGGATTGTGGGTTCCAAAGCAATTGCGGATTTTCAACATTTTTTTGGAGGTGTTCGCAAGAAATTATTCCAGCAAATAAACCACCCCTTAGAAAGCATGAATAGTTTATTTCTTGAACTGGAAGGTCTCCAGAATGAAAACATATTATTCCTGGTGGTCTTGACGATGGGGGTTACGCAGTGTATGGGATATCATTTACATCATCAGCGTCAACGTGCATCAACCCCTAAGCCCACTCTACAAACTTCCAGCAGACTACCAGGTCCAATCTCCCACTCAGGGCCACCGCCCGGAGCCTTTAGGTGGGAGGACGAAAACTTTGAGGGCGGCTGGTTGAACTACGAGATGGGCAACAATGGTTGCGACGACCTCACATCCTACAACTCCGGGTCTTGGAATAAGATCATGGATTCAGGTGGGGATGGGAGTGCTGGGAATGAATCATGGACTATGATGGATTCTGCCTGCAAGATTATGGGTATGGCTTGGTGAAGGCCCAATTTTGTGGTCCGATGAATGTCCAATGCCTATCCACCCACCTATCCACCTACCTATCCACCTACCTACCGACCTACCTCCCTACCTACCTCCCTCCCTCCCTACTTACCTACCTAATATCCATACATTCCTACACACACACACACACATTAGAAATCATTTAAAATCATGTTCACTACATTTCACTACCAATTTTTCTTGTCGTTGCTCATCTCATCAGGTTTGGCGGGTGCATCTCCGGGCTGCAAGATCTCCGTCTACGAGTCCGGTGACTGCAGTGGCACTGCCCATGTCCTGGCGGATGCCACGTCGTCCAGTAGCAATGCATATACCAAGAACATGAACCACCTCAGTGACTTGGTATATCTTGGTATTTGTAAACTGAAACTTGGATTGGCTTCATGCTTTCAGTTGCAGAGATTGTAGATTGTGAAGCAGAGTAATGAGTAATGCATATGGACGTTTTAATTGGTCGTAATGATCGTAATGTTTGAGTTTCCGAAGTTTTTCTTGATGGAAACCAATATTTGTTTCATGGTTAGGGATGGGTCAACCATCCTTGCAAGAGGGTTGAAACCAACCAGGTGATATCGGCATGGGTGACAAGATCAGCAGCTTGGGTTGCACCTGCCCCTGATGTGGCCATTGTTACAGCTGCCTCTGCTTTTCAAGGGCGTCACATGTAGAGAGCCCCAACAGCTCTGGGACACTCTGACGCTCATTATTCTGACCGCGTTTTGAAATGCTGCAGGGACACGAAAAAACGACCTTCATGCAGCTGCATGCTTGAAAAAAAGAGTGTACTGATCAACCAGTTCATGAGGCAAAAAGATGCCAGGAAAATCCTTCTAATGTTAGTAAAGCAATAGATGCAACAGTAAACCATCCAAAAATTTGCCATAAACGGGTTGTATATACCATGAACATTTGAGTGGTTTATGACATTGCCTTACAATCAGTAGATTCTACTGCTCTAGATGGTCCAATGAGAAGCTGTAGCCAAGTGATCCCTGGCCGCTGGGATGAGCCAAACCTTAGATGTGTGCCTAAAGTGGGCCCGCTGAATGACGGGCATTCGGAATATGTTCATGTATATTTACTTTAGGTAGATTTTTTACGGAAATGATAAGACACTTCATCGTTATAATTATGATAGATGCTGACAATAATTACTATATTAACAAGAAAACACATTGACATGATGATACCATATTCTGACCATCATCATCATCATCATCATCATCATCATCATCATCATCATCATCATCATCATCATTGTTATGTGATTTACTATTTACTATGATTTTATATGGATTGATCACAGTATGCCTTTGGTATCGCCGGAGGATTACCAGTTCTCCACCCGGAGCCTGGCTGAGCGAAAGCTCTGGCTTCGAGCAACTTGGCGCGCGATACTGGCAGTTTCTGCTGATCCAACTCGAGTCCATCTCTGATGTGTTGGGGGAATTCTATATCTTGATAGATTGCATAACATGTGTATGTACTGTATGTAGAATATATATATATATATTTATATGTATACTGTATAATAAAGCAACGTGTGTATGCTTTGAGCAATCACGATAATGACGGTTAAGTGGCGGAGAAAGGGTGGATTTGAATTCCTGGCAACCATCAGTCAAATCAACTATAAATGAATGGATCATTTTCCAGGTTCAGGTTAGGGTACCAAAGGCTTAAACGGCTCTGGCATGACCCTGAGCCGTTGCTGTACCAAGATTTCCATTCCCAATCAAAGCTGTGTCGTTGGATGTTTATACTAGATGCCACAGCAGGCATTTTTGGACATCAGGCTGGTTTGGTTTCCATTATCATGCTGATCCTAGGTTTAGATTTCGCACATTTTTTATTTTTTTCCTGTTTGCTGCCCGTCCGCAAGAACTGCAGCCATTTGTCACCGTTCTTTCATCATCTTTGCGGAGTTCAAGTTTGGACCTTCGAGTCAAAACCTCAGAGGTTTTGGAGGAACTAGCTATAATTCAACCATTCATTCATTCAAGAAATCATAAATCATAGATCCATCACCCATCAAAGGCACAATCTATAGTCTGTAGTCTACAGTC
>BGPT01000027.1:422583-442057 GCA_003297045.1 Symbiodinium sp. clade C Y103 | reverse complement strand
GCCTTCCGAGCAGCATTGGTTTCCTTCGTTTTGCCGAGCTGACGCCAAAGGGCAGCCTTGACCATACTTGGCTCTGTCCTTTGGAGGCAAGAGCTTGTTACAGCACTTGGCAAAAGATGGGCCTTTGGCACCACCACTGGCGGATTCAGTGGCTGTGCAGNTCTGTCCTTTGGAGGCAAGAGCTTGTTACAGCACTTGGCAAAAGATGGGCCTTTGGCACCACCACTGGCGGATTCAGTGGCTGTGCAGCTGCAAACGGCTTTGCAGGTGTTGCACAAGACAGCTGGGCTTCTTCATTTAGATGTCAAGCCTGGCAATATTCTATGGTGTCATGAGCTTGCCTCACTCCAGCTTTGCGATTTTGGCATGGTGGAGCCGAACCCTTGTGCCCGTCCGCAGTCCACAGTCCGCAGTCCACCATCCTCAGACTGCAGTCTTCCTCCGCCTCGTTTCATGGAGTATGTCACCACTTGGTACAGAGCTCCTGAGCTTTGGGCTCAAGATGGGCAAGCANCCACCATCCTCAGACTGCAGTCTTCCTCCGCCTCGTTTCATGGAGTATGTCACCACTTGGTACAGAGCTCCTGAGCTTTGGGCTCAAGATGGGCAAGCAGCATCACTTCAGGCTGTGCTGACGCCTGCCATCGATCTGTGGAGCTATGGCTGCGTAGTCTTTGAGGCAGCTTCCGGCAAGCCTTTGATGACGCCCTTGGATCACCGCCGCTCCCCAAGGAGCATTCTTGCAGAGTGGTGTCGAGGCTATCCAGAGCTTGTTGCCAAAAAGGCGCTTCGAACCCAATACTCTTCAAGAGCCATTTCGCTCTGGGCCTTACGTTTGCAGGGGTGCGAGAGCTCGAAAGCCGTAATCATGTCTGCATGCGTGCCAGATGCAAAATTAAGGGCTTGGACAAAACCAGCCCGCAGTCCATAGTCCATAGCGCATAGCCATGTTTCATTTCATTTTGGCGTGACAAGCCTTAACGTTTTAGACGGCTTGTATGTTTGGTTGGGGTTGCTNGCATAGCCATGTTTCATTTCATTTTGGCGTGACAAGCCTTAACGTTTTAGACGGCTTGTATGTTTGGTTGGGGTTGCTGCTGGACATAGAAGCAGCAGAATTCCTGCAGACAGACCGTAGGGGTGGTAGCTGTCCATTGGGAAGAGCAAGCGCAGACCTATAAAGGCGGCTTGAAAAAAAACACCGGCGTTCACCACAGAGCTTGACGTGTATATTTTTATTACATCATATCTTATTCTTAAAACAATCAGCAGCTTTGTCTCGAAACATTGTCTTTGAAGCGTTCATTTCATCCCTGGACAGGCGCCAGCAAAGAACCAGCAACTCACGGGCAAAAGCATTATGTGCAGTGCGAGACAAAAAAGCGCTTTTCAGTGGAAATCCGCCGGATTGCTTAATATTTTTCGGGCCCGTTGAAATCTGAACCCNGCAAAAGCATTATGTGCAGTGCGAGACAAAAAAGCGCTTTTCAGTGGAAATCCGCCGGATTGCTTAATATTTTTCGGGCCCGTTGAAATCTGAACCCAGGATCGCTGACTTAGCATGAGCGTGACCTTGTCAGCCAGAAGTCTTGCTTCTAACCCAACTGAGAAGTACCACGGGTTCACACCTCTCAATGGTCCTGTGGCTAGCGTTGGTATTCTTCAAGATAATCTACAACACTTATTTGTCCTGCATGGTAAAAGTGGACCCAACCAGTTGTCAGTAGATTTGTTTTCTTGATCCACTATACTAGTATAACTTGATAAGGAATTATCTCGCGACAGAATCCAGTTGCAACTGTAAACCACTTGTGTCAGGTTCTGGCATGGGAACCTTCGGACAGGTTCATGTTGTGCGAAACCAGGTATCTACATATTTATCTTCTCACTTATGAAAGGACACCAGATGAACGGGCAAATTCATCGGTGTCATTTGATGGGTACGGGTACTGTACCACAGGTGAATCCTCAAACAACGGGTAGATGCAAGTATCTATGGTATTGTTCATGCTCCCCAAATATGTTAACATGTGGAAATTCATAGGTGTTGACCAATTCCCATATCCGATTTGTCGGTTCTAGGCTATCAGAATTGGTTGAAGGGAAACAATTGCAGGACCTCGCCATACTTCCATAATTCATGGGGTAAAAAAGCCATGGTTTTCTATAAATGTTCCACTAAACCCACACATTGATCATCAAAAAAATCTCAATGTTTAGTGGTAGAATCATTCAACATCTTTATGTTTGTTTTAAAATCCACCATAAATCCACCATAAATCCACCATTGATGGGTCGTGGGTTCCTCATGGCCTTGTCTTTCCCAGGCCATCTCCAATGTTCGCGCCTGGACGCTTAGCAGATGCCTCACATCTAAGGATTAGGTGATGCTACCTTCCTCCCGTTGGGAGGAACCTGCAGGATCATCCACGGGATCTTAGGAAATAACATGGACATGGACACAGCTTGGATTTTCATTGATCTTGGGATTCATATGGGTGTGTCTGGAAATGGGGTAATTATAACCATTGATGGGGGAACATGATGATTGACCATTGGGTTTAGGGGTACCCTATTTTCAGACAAACCCATATGGAGGGATGGGTCAGAACCTATTATTACCATATTTTTTTGGGAATAAACATCTATATTAGCCAGCTATTTTAGGGTCCCTAGAGTACCAAGGTTTGACCCATAGCAATATGAAAAACGGCTCCAGCATTTGTTTTTCAGATTTACGTATAAAACTGGTCCTGCTCTTCTTGAGTGCAAGGCTGAACGGTGGTCTCAAAGCTGCGTTTGATTCCATCATTTGGGGACAGCCAAACATGTATCATTCCATATCATGGCTATGTCACCGTGGAAACTAGAAATGATTGATATGCAAACAAAGCATCAGCTGAGATTGCAGTTGTTATTATGGTCACTGGATTGGTTTAAGGGACATTTTACAGGAAACCGGGAAACCTCTATATTTGATGGGGAAAACCATGGTTTCCTGTAGATTTTCCCTTCAACATCCTTCAACCAATCCAGTTCTTAGAGGGTCCCAAGACCATCAAACTCCCACGTCGTCAGCCGCCTGAGGTGAAGCTCCAGAACAGCGCGCCGGATCCGAACGAGGTGCCTAGAGCGAGTAGTGGTGAAGATTCCCAGATGATTTACATCAATGTTGAATGGAATCATGACTCAATATGACTCATTTATATCCATTTACATTCCAGTTGGTTACATCATTTACATTGATTTTCTTCATGTTGATTCAATGTCATGGGCACCGCCATGATTACGAGGAGGAGCTGCGTGGCTTTCGCGGCGCCATCAAGGTGGCGCTTGGGTTGTTGGATCCATTGAACTGCGCTTACACTTGGCTTAGGCAGGCCTGTACTGGATGGCCCAGCAAAAACTTCCCAAGTCCCGGTCTCTTTTGTTACGGCCACCCTGAGTTCGTTTGTTTTTCACACATGACCTTGCCCAAGACATGACGGCCCAACGGGTTGCCAGATGCCCCCAACCTTCCCAGGAACATCTCAAGAGCATCCGTGCCTCCATCGAAGGTCCAGGACCTTCCCAACCCTGCGGCCGGAGCTGGGTTGAATCGGGTGGGAATGGCTGCCCCAAAAATCTTCGTGGCACCAAAATCTTCGTTGCACCAGGATTGGATCCATGAATCCATGATCAATTTGTATCAATTTGTTTGGCCTGCAAATCCACCCCAAAACCCAGATTTGGCGAATGGTTTCCGTGAAGATATCTGGAGGGCAGCAAACAGAGCCGCCATTCTGGCGCAGGATTCAGGATGACCAATCCTGTGACTTGGCTTAAAAAGCAGCACTGGTGGAGAAAATTCCATGAATCTTTCCACTTGTTGGATATGCTTATCACAATTGTTCATCAAGAATCTGTAGTTGAAGCATTTTGAATTTCCTAAATGGGTCATGATGGGGGTTTGTCATTGAGAGTCGGGCTCTTTAATCCATGAGTTCTGGCCCGTCTTTGACACACAGCGAGGGACAGACCTGAAAGCCACCATGACTGCCCAATAGAAATAGTGAAGTCTTCCGGAGTTTCAATGTTTGGGCAATTCCAGGATGCCCAAGTTCAGGGGACTTTAGTGACTAAAGATCCTATGAATACGATCTAGTGGGATTCAGAGGTGAAAACCATAGCCCAGGTCAATTGTGGATATGATTTATCAATGGTTTGGTTCAAGTGAAAATTTACAGGAACCTCCCATATTTGATGGGAAAATCCATGGTTTCCTGTAGATTTTCCCTTGAACCAATCTTGTCTCTAGGTCAAGTCAAGTGTTTCTGCATACACCCACCGATGGATACTCCGTATACTCCGCAGAACCTTGAGGTCAATGGCAGTCTCAAGTGCCAGGCACCTTCAACAGCGGGTGTGTTTCAACAGTTTAGTCTGTGGACGGCTCGCTTTCAGCTGATATTACAAGGGATTGTTGATTTCAATATGTTCAAACAGTTTTGCTTGTTCATTCCTATCGGGTATATAATATATAACGAACCCAAATAGTCCAGCTATGGGCAGCTTGTTGTTTTTGAAGTACCAATCACGCAAGTTTCTGTCAAGTCACAAGGCTGGCACTCCTGAAGATCAAACTCACCGACATGAATAGATCCAGCACAAAATGGGTGTTTCTTTGGGTATATTTGATGGGCATGGAAACGTGTAGGTAGAGTGTAGAGCTATCTACTAGTGGAATGGGGGGTGAAATAGCAATAAATGACCCATGTATCACTGGCAGAGGATCAACGTTTCCTGCATGACTACGTAGGCCATCAAGCGGGGAATGCATTTTGCGTGTCCCAGAATGTCCTTGTCTGGTGCAGTTTGGCTCAGTTTCAGAAACTGTTCTGTACATTGCATTGGAGTTTCTTGGGAGATGCTTCAAGTCACTGTAGCTTTGCCAAGCGGTTGCTGTGAGAAGGTTTCGATTCTGCAGTCCTCCAAAGTGGGAGACTTGAGGTTTGCACGGAAATCCTTTCAATGCGACTTCTTGAGGCTTGTGGCTGCAGACCATCACACGTTGGATCCTACAGTGTCTGCAAGCTGCGGGACTTGAAGATGGAGACCACCTGACGGCTATTGTCCAGGAGGCAAAGCTGGCGCCAACACCAGCAGCTTTTGCCTTGTTTTGCTCTGGAGGTGACCGAGTCGTCACATGGGGCCATAATAGACATGGTGGTGACAACTCTGGAGTAAAAGATCAGCTGAAAAGTGTCCAGCAGCTTCAAGCAACTTTTGGTGCATTTGCTGCAATCCTGGTCCTCACTTCGGGCAAACCAGACCATGGTGGTGACAGCTCTGCAGTCCAAGATCAGCTCAGGGGTGTCCAACAGGTTCAAGCAACTCTTGGTGCATTTGCTGTGATCCTGGCCGATGGGTCACTCAGACTAAGCTCTGCAGTTGCAGCCAATTTCGCACATGTGTAATCATTTTGGCGCAAAGTCGCCCTTTACTCCAGAATTCAGAATCCTACAGTGTTTTAGTTGATCGGCTTTCGGAAGTGTGTTTGAAAAAAACACCCTGCGTAAATGCGAGATGACACATTTGCATTTCTTTGTCCTGTTTCTTTTTCCAACAATAAAAATCGGAAGGGTTTAAGGTCCAAATTCCTGTACGTTGTCTGGGCAGTTCTTGGATTTCCCATTTTAATTGTGATGTGATGCCATGCCAGATTTTGGGACGAAATCTAGAAGCATCAGTTCCCAAAGTCGGTCACTGTCTTTTGCTTCAGCAGTTGTACCTCTTCTTGATCTGCTCTTGTCTACGTTCTGCACAAGTGCAGCAGTTTTAGTATTGTCCCTAGTACTTCATATTGGGGTGGAGATGGTAGAAGTAACTAGTAGGATCAGGTGATTTGATGTACTTCCCAAGAGCTTGCTCATCCTGCAAATGGAAATCTGGATCAGCGTCCCCCCACACACGAGCTCCCCGGGGTTTGATCGCCCTACGAGCTCCGCAGGGAATGATTGATCCCTTGCTACAACGCTGCCATGTGTTGGGAGCCTCGAGGATGAGAATCACCTTGATGTGGCTGTTTGAAGAAATCCAGTTGAAATCCACTTTCAAAATATGTCTATTATGGCTATGGCATCCTTTAGTTCTCGACGGCTTGGAACAACGGAACAGTCGTCATCCGGACAGTCAAACAGCCAAGGCATCGTTCTAGCAAAGCCGTTCCCTCACTGGGAGCGCGGCCGATGCTTGGGGCCTCTGGGGGCTGAAGCCAGTGTCCACGTTAGAATTGAAGCTTCAGCTGAAGCCATATTTGTGAGGCGAAGTGAAAGTACATACTAGTATATACTGTACCTTTCAAACTATCATTTTCCCATTTTGATCCAAAACAGTTTCGGTCCTCCAATCTGGCAAAGAAGGCCTTTCTTTTTTTAAGGATCTCCAAATCATCTAGCTGCCTGGCCCTAGGAGTGTCATGGCGCTCAAGGCTTCAGGCTTGGAGACCGGGCAGATGTTGGGAAGAATCACCAATATTTCTGTAGACTACAGAGATAATACTATATAGAGATTTTGAGATTTAGATAAATACCTAGTGATGTCCGGTATATTTCCAGGATCTTGATTTATAGATGGTTATATATGGAGCGTCCATGCTCCATCTCAAGTTTTTCTCGGGTTCCCAACGGAGGAATCACCCACCTAAAGTCATAGAGAACACAGTGAAGAGCATGGCCAGATGGTGTTGGAGCGCTGAAAGAACCACTGAGACAACTGTGGCACCCTGGTGAACATCAAGATAGCTAATAAATGAAGATCAAGATGGATGTTCATCCCACCAAATATGGCATCATAGGCTTTGACCCATACCCTTGTATCTCACTTTCATCCTGAAACATCGAGCCTCCCTCGCAGGTGGAAAGAATTCTGAGAATGGCGTTGCTGAAGAGGGAAGGCCGGGCCTGCGGGCAGCATCACCAGAAGAAGTGACATTGTGGCCTTCTATAACCTTTAAGGGTTGGAGGAAGATGCATTGGCAAACTGAATATATTTGGATCTGTCAAATTGGCAGCAAGTTAGGGCAGAATGGGGAGCTGGGATTCTGAAATGGGATGAAATTCCCAGCTGTTCACACCTTTTCCTCATGTATTCTTCTGAAGAATTACTGTAGATCTTGGCTTTCATCAACCACAGGCAATCCACAATCAGCCGAGTCCCGAACGAGTCAAATTGGGGAATGGCGCAGTCAACCATTGGTTTCACCAAACATCGAACATGAATCAGTTGGATTTTGAATTCCCCAAATTCTGGGACGGACCCTACTGACACATCACAATCCATATGCAGTCGATAACAGATTGGGGTTGCCCAAATATCAGCTAAACCCGGTATACCGGTATACCCCAAACTTGCAAATGATGATACTGTGGATGAACTCCTGCACCAGCTGGTGATCATCCGAATCCTTCAGAGGGCACCACGCCGTCAGGATTGAGCTGCAATCGATCCAGTACCGGGGCCCAGTGAAGGGTGAGACCAGGGGAAGGACTTGATAATCCGACTGGAGATTTAGACTCAAGTGAGACAACCCAAGAATACTGTGGACTGAGAATATCATGGGGATATTTGATGACAATTTTGAGATATGAATTGATATGAATGGTCCTGAATGGTTGGTACAGATGTTGGTTTTGACGCTACGGTTATATAATGTATATTAATGAACTTATTAATGATTATTAATGTATATCAGTTAGTATCAACGTGAACATGTGTTAGCAGCTTTGCGAATCTATTCTCCTTGTGACTGAGGAACTTCAAGGAACCGCAATTTCCATCAGATCTGTCAGATGGGTTTGGATCCACAGCATGAGTTCCTGGCCTCCCAACCCCTGTAAAGGCTCGAGCTGAATCGGCCAGTGCCGCGGGCCACAGCAAGGCCGGTTGCAGCCTTAAAATGAGAGGGATTTAGGCCCAAGCTATGGCCATTTTACGTGGGAAAGTTGGGAAAATCATATTCTCAACCCAAGGGATGGAATGGGCATTTTTTTTTCAATTTTGTTCAGACGAACCCATTTCATTGGCGTCGTTTTTTTGGTTTTGCAGATAGCTCAACATCTAGATTTGGCTTTTTAGATCAGATTTGATGAACCCATCAGCATTTCCTCTGCATTCCCATCCCATGTTTTCCCTACGCCCACGAAATCAACATGTTCCCTTATGGAGGTCACAGGAAGTCGCTGCTCTGGCACAGATGGTTCCAAAGCCAGGCGTTTGGGGTGGTTGATGAGAAAAAACCTGGGGGATGTAGGGTGGAGATGATGATTGAGGGAGGGATTCCTGCCCATTCCATAGCATGCCAGAGCTTAGAAGTATTCACATTGATGGTGCTTATTATATGCATGGAAACATGTCAATGCAGCATGATAACCATAATACAAGCCTGTCAGACACTTGAGACGCAGCTTGTCAATTCTAGAGCAATGAATTAACATGAATCAGTTTCATTTTAGCTCTCGTTTGACGTGCTTCAGAAGCTGGCCATGGTTGATGAAAACAACAACAAACCTTGATTTTGTCATGACGCAGAAACCTGCGGCGCTATGGATACGTTACTAAACATGAGATATGCAACTTTCAGAAGCCAATTTTTTACATCATGGATTGTATCTTGCTACATTGTGCTATATTCAATATCAATGTATTCACAACACTCTTCCATTTGTTCCCATGTTCCCAGAATTGGCTGAGGGGAACATTTACAAGAGCCCCATATTCGATAGAAAAGACATGATAAATCCTCTGTATTTTCCGTCAACCAATCCATGGAAATGCGCTTTATGAAGCTTGGCTCCGCGACGCGGAGTGTTGTTTTAGTTCCCATCGCCACGATCCCAAATGTATGCATGGATCATTTTGAGATTTTGACCGCACATTTCGAGGCCAAAATCATTGGTCCCAAATCAATGCGTTGATGATAAACGTGAGCCACTTTGCAGAGTTCGTTGGTCACTTCAGCCAACTTGACCCTCAGGTGACGGATAGCAGCAGAATCATCCAAGTGGGTTCCTGAGCTAACAGCTGGGTTTGTCTGAAAATAGGATACCCCTAGAATCTAATGGTCTGTCATAGTTCATTATTCCTATATGAAAAAGGCCACGTATGCGGGTATAGCATGGTATTTGCCATTTTCAGACAAACCGCGCTCTGCTTGCTTGAGCACTCTGGGCCATGGCGGGTCAAAGAACTTGCGGAGCGGCCTGCGCCAATGTGGCGGACACACAGTGCAGCCATGGTGAGGAATGAGAGGAATGAACGATGGTTTAGTCGTGGTGGAAGGAGTAGAGACATACACCTCTGAAATCCCCTGAAAAAGTTTTGTGGAGCATGAACATTGTGTGTGTGCTGTTATCATGCGTTGGATTTTTGGGTTGTTTTTTCACAAAAGGATTTGGTTTCTTTATTAAAGCCATTGACTCTCTCATTCCTTGACATTCGGCAGCTGGCAATGTACATGTCGTCCGAGCTGAAAAAAGTCTTGAATGCGGACACAGGCACGGTTCCGGGTTCTAGGTGTTTCCAAGCTCAAACACCAGGGAGTGAAGCGCAACACCGATAAGAAAAATGGTTGGATTCCCACAGGACAATTGTAGTATGTCATAAATGAAACTGATATATATTCCAATTCTTGGTGTGATAACATTACGGAATGATGACAAAATGCATGGCTTTGTTTGGATCCATCGTTTTAGTTCTGTCACAGCAAGTATGTTTTCGGCTGGACCGGGCTCATGGCATTGCATGCCTGGAATGCCGCAGATCAAGTTTGAAAAGTGGTCTATTTCCAGGATCTGTTGCTGTGGGAAACCCGACCCGTTGCAGTTATCTCCAAGTTGGATTGTTTATGAACAGTTCTTTACTCGGTTCATTCGAGTTGTAGTGTTCCATTGCAGGTTCTTGTATGGTGCAATTTTAGTGGCGTTCATTCAAGAGGAAGATGCAAAAACAATCATTACACTTTGCCATCCAATCCTTTTGCTTCATCCCACTTTCACGATGCATCCACAATTGTGGATATGTGGTCTACACACTGTGTATTCCTAGATTATAAGCAAACCTGGTTGACATAATTCAGATCTTTTTAGCTGACAATTAGTTCAAATTAACTAACCTACTGACATCAAATAATGGAACTGCGATGTTGTTGGGAGATGTTAGGAGCTGTTTGGCCAAAAAACCATCCGGGCTTGTGCCCGCCGTCGATCTTGCCATGGATGCTGCCAGCCGAAGGACCGCCCTAGCTGCGGGCCTCGCAGTGGCCACAACAGCGCTGCAGGGGACCTGGAGACAGCCTGGGTTGACCAACTGATGGGAATTGGATGGAATTGGTTGATGTGATTATCATCTACGGGATGGATAATCAATGGATATTGATAGGATAATAGTGGAGTATGCTTGTGGGATATGGGATATAACGTTGATGTATATGTTAGATGACAATGGGATATAGTAATGGAACATGATAATGGAATTTAATGACATAATATATATATATATATAATTATATATATATATATATATTATACAATGTACAATATAATTATGTATATATATATATATATATGTTGATTGAGATATAGTTAGATGCCAAATTACTCGTTGGTAATCTAACACAGGTAAATCACCATTTCTAACAGGTACATACTCCATAAATGGGCCATGGCTTCCATGGCTATGTAACAAATGACCAGAAGGTATGATCATCCTGAAGGCGTAGAAAGTCCACGGATACTCGAGTTGTGCTAAGATGCCAAGAGATGCAATGTTATGCCCCTGAGATACGTGGATATCTTTGTGGATGCGGTCCTTTTGATGTTTACTTGCTCAAATAGATTTACAGTAAGTCTATCTTGGCATTCAAGGCCTCTTTCAGCAAGTGACACCATACTTAAGACAGCTTCCCAGCTTTCGACACACCCAAATCCAGTTCCGAGGTTGTGGTGGAAGTGGAGGTCTGGAAACCAAGCACAAGGCCAGAGGGATGAGAGGGAAGCGCTTGGGAACGATTTGGACATGCTTCAACCACTTCAACACTGAAAATAACAATTGGAGACTGATGTTTCTAATTTGTTTCTGCAATTTTGCAGTGCATTTCAACATTTTCAATGGGAGGCTATTATTTCACATTGTTTCGTCCATCATCTTACGCATAAGGCCGAGTTCCAGTTGGATTCTGATTTGAGTCCCAGGAACATGTTGACTTCCGCTGTACCAAGCGTTGGCCCCACTGTCAGGTCAGCCCTCCGAAACCAAGGGGGTGGTGAATGGCGGCCCGTCCACGCCTCCCAGGTGTGGGGACGGGGATGGGCAACCGCAACGCATGTTGTGACCATGGCATACATGAGTCTGCCTCAAAAAAAACATGGCGATTGATTGTGGATAGTTCCCCAATTTTCAGGATTTTTATCATGGTTCTATGGTGTTTCCTATTTTTCCCATCAAAAAAAAGGAGGTTTTTCCCAGGTGTTTCTTTTCCCATCAAAAAAAGAAGGGTCAGAAGGGGGTTCCTATGGTTTTTTCGCAGACCTCCTTCCACCGGCCCCGACACGGCAGACCGGCTGATCTCAGTGGTCCCAGTGGCGAGGGTGTCGCCCGTCCTATCGCCACGGGCATCTCAACGAAGGTGGGGAGCAGCGAGTTGGGGACGTGATATCCATGAGATATCCATGATGATTGGGGGAATTGATGTTTTTTTTAGTGGGATTTTATAGGAAAATAGCCTATATGATGGGGATATAGGGATTAATTTTGGATAAACTACAAGAACATACAATAAACAAGAATCATATACAGCAACATGAAGTGAAATACGATAAAATGAAAGAGAATTCGATAAACACAAACAATGACACAGAGAGAATGTCCGAATATCCATTATTTTGGTCTTTTCAGATCGATCTTGGTGCCTTGTTATCGCTTCGTGGTGTTGCACCTGAGCTGACGAATATATACCACTATAGGAGCATGGTCATTTTGAGAGATTGGATGCCTTCCCGTACATAAGGCATGATGAGATTGTTGGTAGATGGTGCTCTGAAGGAGAAGTGTGACAAGTACTGATGCATTCCAGCATATTTTGTCAATATTGGTGCACACAAACTACCCAACCACCATCCAAAAATCATCCACCACATTCCAGTCATATTTCACATGCCAGCGAAAGGCCCCCCACCCTGGCGCTGAACATCCGGGGCTTCAGGTGACTGAAGCGCTACAACCAGAGCATCTTCTGATCCACGACGATTCAGCGGCGCATCGTGGACATGCAGGCAGCTAACTCGGGAGAGTTGGGGCGTGACGGCACCGACAGATTTGGATGTGTCCTAAATCCACTGGTTCATCATGATTTTCCAAAATGGCTAATTACCCTAGACAAACCATGAGAAACCCAGATTTTATGGCTGTTATTGTGATAGCATGTGGGTCAAGGACAAATCTTAAAGGTGTTGCGACGCTAGGATGCCACATATTTCATGCCTTTCCATCTTGACGGTGATGATCCACGAGCTCCTACCATAGTTCGGGGGTTGCAGTTTCTGACATCGATTGACACAAGTCAGTATGAATTGATATGAATTGATGTGCGCCCCCTGGCCAAAAGAGTAATTGAATGCTGGAACCTTTGTGCTTTCAAGGCAGGTTCAATGGCGAGATTGTCGAAAAAAGTATGGGTTCAATTATTATCAATTATATTGGGTTTGTCTGAAGATATAATACCTAACAAATCCCAAAAACAAGATGCTTGCTTTATTGGATTTTTTCCTATATTTTACAGGGTTAATCCCATAGTGCTCCCCAGGAGTTGCCAGTTCACAGATCGCCGAGACCCACTTTCGGGTAGAGGTGCGCCTGGTGCGGCGATCTGCTGTCAACATCTGACTATGAAGGGGACATAATATATATATATATATATCCTCCAGGAATTAATGTACTGGCTATGGAAACCATGGCCCATTTGTAGATGATTTACCCATTGAAATTGATATTTTTTCATGGCTATGTTAAATTACCAGAGGGTATCACTTCTAACCCTTTTTTGCTGCACATTGAAACAAATTATCACCATGTCATAACATGTCGGGTTTCCAAGACTGAAAATAATTTTGACATATTTTGACAAACATGGTGGAAATCCCATGTTTTTTTGCCGGTTACCACTGGATTTTTGTTGGGACAGCTGAGGTGGTCTCTTCAGCCTTCGAGGGGGTCAGCAAGATTCAACGTCAACGGCAAGTGCAGGAGATGCGGTGCCCGTTTTTTGTTGGCTGTTTTCTTTAAAATGGAACTGAGCCACCAGGATTTTTGATTGGTGGCTTGATGTGTTTGATTTTTGTTCACGTGTCCCGAATTTTGGCCTAAGCTGGAGTATTATGATGCCAATGAACTCAGTAGGAGATTTCAGTTTTTTAACGACTCGTTCAATTTTGCAAGTTTTCCATCCAACTTGGAGGAGTATTGTGATCCCAATGGACTGATCGATTGCTTTTCTTTGTTTCCATCTGACCTCGGATGATGATACCAGGTGACTGATGTTTCCATATTTTCCCGGGAGTTGAAACCACCACCCAGATAGAAGGTGGGTCCACAAAATTCAGGTAAATCACATTTTATCCGCTGCACTTTACAGTGATTCATCAACCTGGATATTAGGACCCAGAATCCTTGAAACATCAAGGTCTCATCACATCAATTTTTTTTTTTTTTAAAGAAAGGACATCCTTTTTGATATGGTTTGTCAAAAGTATCCTCGTCATGTTTTCGGAATTTGGAGATTCACCAATATCACTGGCCATTTTAGCGCAGGTCTTTCCGCAATTAGGGTGGTTCCCTGAAAGTCCAAACATAATCCAAACATCATTACCACCACCACAGTCCTTCTCACTGGAGTTGGAAGACATCCTGGTGAGGCTCCTGCATCAAACTCCCCAGCCGCAGGACCTGTTGAAAGAAGAGTTCGCAGCGGGACTTCATGCCCTGGACCCGCCACCGAAGCGCCAAGTGGTGTCCGTCAGTTCGTTTTGTTGTCCGTTTTCTGGGACAAGGGAATGGTGGAAGGGTCATGCCACATGCGGTCGCAACCAGCTCCAGGAGCTTACGTGTCGTACACCAGCTGAGCATTCCAAAGTGATGAGCAGGTGTCCGTGACTGGTGACCGAAGGAGCACCACAGCCCGCAGAAAAAGGGCCGATTGGAAGGGTCTTTTTGTCGCTTGATGTCCCTGGTAGTCTTTTTGAACTATATATCCTTTTCCGCGCATGATGCGGGGTACTTGTAGTTCCTGAAGAATTCGCAGCTAATTTTGTGACGATCCACAATTTGACATCTGAATGGAGTTTGATGGTTCACCTCAAATTTGAACAAGACCAACATGTTCGCAATTTTCATGGATGGTCTTAAAATTTGATCACCCCCACCTAGTGAACAATTCAACATTTGCCGCCCATCACATGTCCTCATTTGAGGAAAGCAGCCAAGTTCGATACATCGGACATGTACGTGTGTCATGTCCTGCATGCCAATGCCAATGCCTTGCTTTCAAATTGACGAGACAATCTAGAACGTTTGTTTGAAATGTGTTGGTGGACACACTTATAGGATCTTATTCTTACTTGATTTTTTCTTGGCTCCTGGCAAGAGTTTCTATAGGCACCCATTCCAGCCCATAACAGCAGGCAGGCTGATGTCCCGATGGCACTGGAGCGCTTGAGGGAAGGCTTGGCTTTTGGACACTAGACCTGACAATCGCATCACAAAATGTTACCAGCACCGTTGACACGGCGATTTTGAATGGCTGGGTGGATGAAATAGATCGTCCTGTCTATGCAGAGGCCGTCAAAATGTTCAAAGCAGATTTGGAGAAATCTAACGTTTCACATGAAAGCTGTACAGCTTGTTGTGAGGAAGCTGGCTTAGATTTGACATGTTAGGTACAGATATGATCATATGGTCAGCTTCCAATGTATATATATATACTATATATATATATATGTGTTTGTTCATCTTCATTCATGTATTTGTTTAGCTATGTAGAATATATGATAACATAGTATATAGTATATTTATATAGTTTGATCGCAGTTTCTGACCGCATGAACCATAGCTTAGACATGGTGTGACTGTGGCCGAAGTGGCTCAAGGGTGCGTAAAGTCACCCTTTTCGGCCCGAAACGGGCTATGGCTATGCGCCGCTCAGAAAACTCAAACTGGCGGCTGAGCAAGCCCAAATGACTTCCATACGATGTGACTGGGTGGTGATGGAGAAGTTTAAATCTTGTTTAGTTGGTGAGTTTTGTGGCAAACCCACTGGTAGACCCCTGTTGTTTTTTGCATTGATTACCCAGTTACCCACATGGTCATGCAACAGGTTCAGTACTTGCAAATACTTGCAATATATTTGCCCCAAGACGTTGACAGAAGACATCTGGAATAAACCCTCTGCAGTTGCGAGTTCGCCAAGATGGATTCCCAGGGTGTATTGTCAGCATGTTTGCCAACCTTAATACATCTCCCAGCGGTGCCATGAGATCGTGAAATAGAAAGTTTTCCCTGAACCTCCCAGATGGAGGCAAATATCAGCAGTTGCTGTGTCGGCTACGCAGTGTTTGGTGAACCAAACGGCTCAACGTGTGACCAGTACAAAGCCAAGCAACACTCCCACACTGTCAGATCAGGGCAGATATCCCAGAGGAGTTCATGGAAACTATTCACTCAACGTTTGTACAAATGTATAAGAGGCAGGTTGCATGTCCCTTATCCTCCGGTGTCATCCAAGATGGCTTGCATTTCCCAGCCAGCAATGTTTGATTGCCGGAGGGTAAATCATCTTAAACCAAGCCTTCCTGGGCCCAAGGTAGAGGTCTCATCCTATTGCCTTTGACAATCCTGGCAGCGTGGGAGGATGCAGCCCAGTTCCATGGCAGTGATAATTGGCAATTAAGAAAGTCTGGAAGATTTTCATTTTCAGAATTCAAATGAATTCAATTTAATTCAGACCATAACGGTCTTTCTTGTGCAAGCAACACCTCAAATTGAAGATCTTGAAGTCATACCCAGAGTACCCAAAACTAGAAAGGAGAGAAAGGATTGAGAGCAAAGGCCCAAAAGCGATGCTGAATATGAATTAAAGAGATGGTAAGATTCAGGAAGATGCTGCTCCGCTTATATATACAGCCTATATGAAAACGCAATCAAGAGCACACCCTACTTAGTTGGCAGTCTCCGGGGCTATCCGGGGCCTGTCAAGGATAGCTACTGACGAAACTCTTGAGCAAGGGAATGCCAAATGGACAGAAGCATTGGAAGCCTGGAAGTTTTGGAGGAAAGATGATTTAGTTCACATCCTGGAAACAATTGCCAATCTTCTTTGGGGCCCTTTTTTTGGTGGGGTTTGCTTTGAATTTCTGGTCTACCTTGGGATTGCAACTGCAATGGAAAAGCTGATGATACAGGATTGAATTTGGGGTACCCCATTTGGGACAACCTAGTGAATCGAAGCATCATATAAGTGGGAGTTGCGCTTGCATTTAGACCGCATATCCTTGATGTGTTTCATATGTATTTCTATTGCATTGAATGCTGCAACATTTTGTTGGCTGGCAGACGTCTCGGACGCAATTGTTTCCCCAAACAAACTCCTGAATGACCTACTTCCATCCAATTAAGCAAAATCAAAGCGGGATTGTTCTCATGCGAGGCTGGAAATTCAGATGGATTTGCTGCAGCGGCATTTGGAGATCGAAACGGCTGAAATGCGCAGGATGACGCTTGGCTCTCGGAGCTGCAGTGCGCGATTTGGTCCTATATTTAAAAGGAACCACCAGAAGAAAGAAAATGGACCATTCTTATCCTTGCTACCGAAGCATCATTTTTTTGGGGGAAGAATTCTGAGCCATACTTGGGGTTCACCCAAACATTGAGTGAATATGATTGAAGTGGGTTGATCCTTGGGTTGGTTTCAAAGATTTACGACGAGACCACTGCATTCACTAGCATCTACGAACAATATATTTTTTAAAACTCACTGAAAACGCTCGTGCTTAAATCTTTTGACGCCAGAGTGTGAGCCTTGTCAGGCAAACGACTTGAACTTAAAAAAGCAGTGAATCCCCTGTGAAGAAAAATTAAGGCATGTTGAAATGCTCAGTAGTAAGTCAGTAGTGTCATTCATCAGGTGGTTTCATGTGTCCTTTCCATCCCTGAGATGAAAACTTTCATGTGACGGGCCGAATACCATGCCCCAGTAGCCAACCATAAATGGGTGCATTGGGGTCATCTTAAACATAATCCCCTTCCTATGTGTTTGTTAGCAACCAAATCATTCTGCCATGTTCTCCTGTTGTACAGAGTGGAAACCCAGGTTTACATATGAACCCCATAGGTGTTTTATTTATTTTTCATGTGCCCTTTGGCCTTCCCAACAAACTTTATATGTTATATTGTATCTATATAACGGATGTATACATTTTTAAGACTTTTCATGGCACCACCATGGGGTTCAAATGCTGTTAGAGTAGTTGCCTTGGAGTAGATCATCAAAGAGCCCTGGGTTACTCCTACTCCTAAACTCTCAGGAAAAAATACAAAAAAAACTGAAACATTACAGAACATTGAAAAACAACAGAAAATCCAGCTGCTCTCCACACTTGTCAAGCTCTTGTGCATGTGCTGCCAATTGTTTTTCAGTCTTGCTTCAGCTGTTGTGCATCCTACCCTTGCCTTTTTGGAAGGTGGCATTTGCTCATCAAATCAAATTCCTTTAAGGAATATAACATTTCAGCTGGAATCTTCCCAAGCATTCCAAAAAATCCAAAGCATTCCACACAATCCAAAAAGATCCCCAAAAAATCCAACACCAACACTCAAGAAACAACAACAAAACAAGAGAATCAAATACACAGCAAATCCAAAGAAATCACCAAAAAAATCCAAAGCATTCACCAAAAAAACAATAAACAACAAAATGAAAAAACAACAACAAAGACACCAATCCCAAATCAAGTCTAAAAAAACACTTCACACAAAATCTAAAACATCCAATAAATAAATAAATAATCCCAACCATTTCACACAATTCCAACACACGTCCCAAAAAAAGTACAAAGCAACAACCAACAAACAAATTAACAAACATAACAAAATAAATACAACCTTAACAAATATAAAAACACAATAAATCCAACACATTTCAAAAAAAACAAAAGTCAAGAAAACCCAAGAACATAGAGAAAATAAAAACACGTTCAAACAACAACTAAAAACACCTGAAAGATCTAAAAACAATCTAAAGTTGTTTTAAAACAACAATAAAGACAACATAGGGAATCCAACACCAACATCCCAGTCCCACACACACTCCTGATTGGATGGCATTAATTAGATGGAATTAATTTGGAATCATCTAGAATGAACAAAAATAACAAATCATTATATGGAATTATCTGGAATGTTTTGGAATTAAACTGAATGAACAGGAATGTTCTAGGAGTGTTCCTAGGCGGAATGTCTCCCTCCATAGACAAGAACAAATGTTCAAAGGCTTGACTCTGAGTGGTCCAATTTGAAATTGTAATTTGATCAACTCCAGGATGAATAGAAGGTCCCCAAGTGATTCCATTAAAAGACGTTTTTGGGCCCTACCAGGTTGATCACTAAAGTCATTAAAGTGGGTCAGGCCTATTATGAAACGCATATTCCACGTGTTTTTTTTAATTTTCACACATACTCTCAGCAAACCACATCGATGGGGCATGGAGTCGATACTACCTTGGCCTCCCAGGAAGGCTTCTCCCATGTTTTGGCTGCACATCCCCAAGTGCGGCACCAGTTTTTACAACGCCTTGGTGCATCTGCCGGGATCATGCCCAGGATGGCCGGAGAACTTGAGCAGCCTGGACAATGATCGACCTGAAATGATCGTTCGTATTGAGGGTAATCATCCCAAAAATGATTGGTTTTGATTTGTCTTGTCAATAATGCTGTATATGTATTTCATTTTCAATTCATGTTTGTTTGATTTCGAAAATTACTTTGCTTCGAGTGATCCCCACCACGATACTTTCTTTGGAATATAGTGTGATACAGATTTTGACATTCTTTTTCTGGCAAATCTTTATGGCANTCTCTAGATTTCATCAGAGTTGTCCTCTCCTCCTCTTCCTCTTGGCATTCTATCTGACATTTTCTCTGACATATGCTCTGACATTCTATCTGACATATGCTCTGACATTCTATCTGACATATGTTCTGACATTCTATCTGACATATGTTCTGACATGCTATCTGACATTCTTTCTGGCATTCTAGCTGGCATTCTTCTGGCATTCTGTCTGGCATTCTATCTGGCATTCTTTCTGGCATTCTATCTGTCATATCTTCTGACATTCTTTCTGACATTCTATCTGGCATTCTATCTGCCATTCTTTCTGGCATTCTATCT